>SJYT01025012.1:146789-172521 GCA_006410635.1 Cephalophus harveyi | reverse complement strand
GCAGGAAGGAATTTCTCACCCCAGGCTCCAGCTCCTTGGGTGTTGAAAGATCACATTCCTGGAATTCATCTCCTCTGTCTCCTGGGCCATCCCTTTATCAAGCACAAGAGCCCCCGAGCCAGGGAGATGCTGGCAGCCTGTTAGGGCTTGATGGAGGGGTTAGCTGGGCTCCACGTGCAGCCTGGATTTCAGAGGCCAGCAGAGCCCTCAGGATGTACGCGTGGTCTCAGCACAGACTCTCTCCAGCATCCAATTGTCTAAAAACTGGAGGCAAGCTCTGTTTGTAATTGATGTTGGTTTTTGGAGCCACAGGGTTGATAATTACTGGCATGGGGATGTCCACAGTCCTGCGAAGGTAGAAGCCCCCACGTGGCCCAAAGCAGGGGCAGACAGACAGGGCTTTGCTCACTGCAGAGGCTGCCACTGCTTTCTGAACGGGCTGGCCGAGTCTGGAGTCGAGGGGGCAGGCAGGCATCCTGTGACGAGGCCCCAGAGCGCTTTCACAGTCTTTTCAGTTGGTTCAGGGACCAGTTGTCCTCTGACAGCCACCCCGGCTGTCTGTGCAATCCTGACAAGTCACATTCCCTCTCTGAGCCTCAGTTTCCCCATCTGTTCAACATGGACTAAGATATTGGGCAGAGGTGATTTATTAGAAATATCCCGGTTTGAAGTTTAATGGATGTTTACAGCTTGAATGACTTTTCCTACTATGGTGGAGGGTCTGAAGACCTTCTAAGCTATCTTATGGGGAACCTGATAATAATCTGTCATTTGGGGGAAAGATTTGGCAGCAGCAAAATGATGTCAAACTTAGCTTGTGGAGGGAGTTGGTGGCTGACCCACTAGATGCCTGTCCAGCGAGGATTCACTGGGTGTCCGTGTGGTCCAGGCAGGCACAGGTGAGGGCCAAAGGTTCTCTGTCGCCAGCCGTCTCTCAGCCTCTGTATCTCTGTGTCCATTTCTCTTTTTTCTGTCTTTCTCGCTAAGCCCAATGCATGTAAAGTGGCAAAATGTGGGCTCTTGCCAATGTCACGATCAACTGGCTCCTTTTGGCATTACCCAGACGGCTTTGGCCAACATCTGAGCTTGGAAGACCAAACCACTCTTTCCAGTATTTTCACCGTTGAGTTGACACCCCCGGAAGTCAGCATTTGTGAACGTTTCTAGCATGCGGGGAACGCTTTCCAAGCGCCATTAATGAGCAAACCTTCTCTGTTTGCTGAACAAACGGAGGACTGCTTATTCTGGGGCAGACTGAAGGCTGGATGAGCCTCTCTACCCTGCCTACCTTGACACCAGCCAGCGTATCTGCTTTACCTGTAGAGGCCACAGGATTTTGGGTAGAAGAACAGACGTTAGATTGACAAGTAGGACTCTGGTGATGAGGAGACAAGCTGTCAAGGTGAAGCAGATCGTTTAAGATGGCACAGAAGCCTGCGTGGAAGGTGGGGTGCAGCCTGGTTCTCCCAGCTCTCAGGGCGGACACTCTTATCCGTGATCAGACTCCAGCCCGCAAGCCTATCTGAAGGGGCCTGAAGTGGGTAGGTCTATCTCCCAAGCAGAATCATCTCGCCGCCAGGGTGGCCGTGGGGCCAGCATTTTGGTCTCAGGCTCTTCACACCCTGGGCTTACGCATCTGACCTTCAGGTGCCCCTGGGGTCATGTGAACACCCTGGGAGATGTGACCTGGAGCAGCTTGGGTCTTCAACGAAACAGGAGCCACGAGCCCTGTGCTGGGAACGTAGATGACATTGATCAGTAAACGTGCTCTGATCCAAAGGAATGAAGGGGTGGGGGGAGGGAGGGAGGGAGAGAGTTCTGTGAGGGGAAGGCGGAGGGTGGAAGCCACACAGGGGCCCTGCACGCATACCGTGGCCACTCTGAGGGTGACCCACACAGAGCCAAGCCAGGGCGGGGGGCCAGCCCCAGGCCTAGTCTCTCTGTTCGTCTCCCAAACCTGAAGGAAGCGAGGGAATCAGGATAAAGGAGAAACCACAGTGGGGAACTCGGGTGAAGGTGTAGCAGTGCCTGGGACACACGCACTAAAGCAGCTGTTTCAAGTGCTCTGAAACTCACCTTCAGTGGGGCCTGCTGCCTCCTTATTCACCAAGTCTGGCAAAGTGCACCCCAAGGAGATGGCACAACGGCACTGTCAGCTCCCTCAAGGCGCCAGCTCCCTTTCCCAGCAGCGTCTTACGTTGTCTTGGATTAGGGGGAAATGCCAAAGTAGAGTTCAGCGAGGCCTGATCTCAGGGTCCACGTGAGGCGGTCCTTGGGTGCTGAGCCCCGTGTGAGCTGTTGACATTTGTGATGGTGGATTTTATGGGTTGCCAAAGACATTTGGTTAACATTATTCTGGGTGTGCCTGTGAGGATGTTTTGGGGTGAGATTAACATTTAATAGCACAGAGAAAACAAACTTACAGTTATCAAAGGGGAAAAGTCGGTGGGGGGCGGGGAGCTAAATTGGGAGTTTGAGATTGACATATATACACACTACTATATTTAAAATGGACTTCCCTGTAGCTCAGACAGTAAAGAATCTGCCTGCAATGCATGAGACCCAAGTTCAGTCCCTAGGTCGGGAAGATCCCCTGGAGGAGGGCATAGCAACTCACTCCAGTATTCTTGCCTAGAGAATCCCATGGACAGAGGATGCTCATGGGCTACAATCCATGGGGGTATCAAAGAGTTGGACACGACTGAGCGACTAACACCGCTACTGTATTTAAAATAGGTAAATGCCAAGGGCCTGCTGTATAGCACAAGGAACTTGGCTCAATATTTTATAATAACCTAAATAGGAAAATAATTCGAAAAAGAATAGATACATGTAATGTATAACTGAATCACTTTGCTGTATAACTGAAACTAACACAACTCTGTAAATCAATGACCCTCCAATATACACTTAAAATAAAAAGATCGAGAGAGAGACAGATCACTAGAAAGAAAGAAAAAGTAAAACAGATTGCTCTTCCTAAGGTGGGCCTCGCCAAATCAGCTGAAGGCCTGAGTAGCGCGAAAGGCTGACCCTCCCCTGAGTAAGAGGAAACTCCTCGTGCCTGACTGCTCTCGAGCTAGGACGTTAGCTTTTTCTGCCTTGGAATTCCAACTGAAACGTCAGCGCTGCTTGACTCTCCAGCTTGCTGACTGCAGACTTGCCCACCTCCATAATCATGACAAAGAATGCATTGTAATAAACCTCTTTATATATATAAAGATGTATATCCTAATGGCTGTGCTTGGACAGATACAGGGGACACCTGTCACCTGCCTGTGTGATGTCTGAGGGGTTCTCGGAGCTGCTTCAAGGAGGAAGCAGATTGATTCTTCACCAGGGAGACGTGCTCTTTGTTTCTACTGAAATTCGCTGGGATGGCATAAATCTGCTTTTTAAAAGCAAGGGAAATGTCATCTTTCAGGAAGGAGGATGGGGAGGAGGCGTTTGCGAAGCGTCTCCTCTGAGCCGGGCTTTCTGTAGGCACCGCATCGTCCTGTTTCTCCCTTGTCTGGACCTGAACGCAGGGCTTGGTCACTGTGGTCCTTGCTTTATGCCAGATGCTCATGACTGGCCCAGTATGCTTTCATTAATATTTTAAGTCTGTAACTAATAAACCCCAAGGACCAGCCACCCAGCATGAGAACCAGAACATTGTTTATAACTTGCTTCCTCTGCTCTCCCTGCTCAGGGGACCACACTCCTGAATGTTGTGTTCAAAACTTGAAAAGAAAGTTACATCGCTTTTCACATGTAAGGATTAGAAAATGTATATTGTTTAGTTTTACTTTTTCAAAAAAAGTCATTAAAAAAGCATCTCTTTGGATGAATTTCTCAGGATGCCTGATGTATCAGCTTGCACGCCCATTTCACAGATGGTCATGCAGAGTCACGGCACAGGGAGTGGTGGAGATGGGGCCTGAACTGGAGCCTGTGTGGTCGATTCTGAGTCTGCACGCCTTTCGCTCTGGGCAGCTGGAGCCCTGACGGACAGTCAGCTCCCATAGGCAGGACTGGGGCTCGGCTTTGCTCAACACAGAATCACCAGGGTCGGCACTTGCAAGACCATCAGTCGATACTTGGGTAAACAAATGACAGACACCCTTCTCTGTCAGTCTAGAGAAAGGGCATCCTTAGGAACACAGGGCAGGAGGCGGTTGCATAGACCTCGTGGAAGCTCACATTGAATTGCCCAATTCACCTGGTTTCCTCTAAAACAGAAAAAAAAAAAAAAAAAAAGTTTCCTATTAATACAATCCGGGAGCACAGTCTGACGGTATTTGCTTGATTCGGCTCTACCTGCACCAACAGGAAGTGAAGTCCCCTAAGAAGGTTCCTAGATGACTCCAGGAGTGGCCCCCTGGTGCCTGCCATTCTCCTCCTCTCTGGTTCTGCACCCCCGTTCAGGGGACCCTCAGACACGGCCTTGTGTGGCTGCCAGAGCCTGGGCCACCTGCGCTGCTGGACCCCCGAGGCCAACTGTCTCTGTGACACCCCACAGCCTTGGGCAAGACTCTGCACATCTTGGGCACAGCCGTAGGTCCCCAGGGCAAGTGACAGGGACTCACCATCCTGTGCTCACACGCACCTCTCAAGGGCCTGAGGTCCTCCCCAGGAGGCTTCTCTGTCCTTCAAAAGAGCCCTGGAAGCCAAGCCTGCAATCGTCCAGACTAATAATGACAGTGATGATAGACATAGTAACCAGCGCTCGGTCTCTGTGCTAAGCACTGAAAGTGAAGCTGTTAGCCACTCAGTCATGTCCAGTTCTCTGCAACTCCATGGACTGTAGCCTGCCTGTAGGCTCCTCTGTCCATAGAATTCTCCAGGCAAGAATACTGGAGTGGGTTGCCATTGCCTTCTTCAGGGGATCTTCCCGAGCCAGGGATCGAACCTGGGTCTCCTGCATTGCAGGCAGATTCTTTACTATCTGAGCCACCAGGGACGCCCAATGCTGTGTATGCTAAGCACCGTGTATACATTCTTTCATTTAATCTTCACTATTGTCTCTATTTTATGGATGATGACTCTGAGCCTTAGAGAAGCTGGGTAACTTGCCCTGGGTCACACCGCTGAAACAGAGGAGCTTGGACTCAAACTATGGTCGTGGGGCTGAGTCTGTTGACCACTGCCTCCACAGCCCCAGGGGGAGTGCCCGGACTTACAGGAAGAGGCCCAGAGCAGGGCCGGGCTGGTGGGCAGCCAGAATTACCTGTGTCACCAGAGATGGCCCTGGATGGGGACTCGAGGAGTTTACGCCCAAACAGCAGGGCCTGACGTCCGGGAAGACGGTGGGGGAGGAAGAGGCTTGATTCCTCAGCTGCCATTTATGAAACACTCAGTGAACACGCACGTGTGCTCCTCCAGGAGTGCTAACCACACTCCAGAAGGCGACACCCATTTCCTCCCTGCTTTACAGATGGGGAAACTAAGGCTCAGAGAAGAGAAGCGATTTGCTGCTGAAAGGGGAAGCGTCAGGCTTCTCCAGCCCCCGAGGCGCGGATCACCCCTAACAACCCAGGCAGTATGCTTGGCATGTGGATGAAGCCCGTCTGTGCTTTCAGAGATGGGAAGAAAAGAAATGAACAGAGGGAAGGACCAGGGAGCCTGATGGTACTCAGGCTTGATGCTAGGTTGAGGGCCCTGAGGGAGAGCCACCCCTGAGGCTGGGCCACAGGAGGGCTTCCTGGAGGAGGAGACACTGGAATGGAGGAGGAGGGAAAAGGGCCGTCCAGGCTGGGCTTGGCCAGAGTCAGGGAGCGGGGTGGGTGGGCTGGCAGGTGCATGCAGGGCCACAGAAGCCCGGTGGAGGGAAGGGTGGGACCGGGCACATGGGCTCTTCAGCCCTTGCTGTGTGCCCCCACTCTACAGATGAGAACACTGAGGCCCAGGCTCTGTGGTGACATAATAGATCAACCCCAAATCTGAACCCTGCTTTCTTCACTCCAGCAGGGTGGTTTTGGAGGCTGGGGCCAGGGTCAGGGCTGTAGCAGGTGGGAGTTCATGGAGCAAAGACACAGCCGCAGGACCAGGTCAGGAGCCAAGAGTCGGTGCCAGCGCTGGGGGAGGGGGGCTGGAGGAACTGCGGACAAAGGCAGGGCCGTCGGTCCCCCAGCTGGGGCTGCCCTCCCAGGGCACGGCCAGGGCAGGGGCTCTTGGCTCAGGTCAGGTGGACCCTCCCTGGACCTTCCCACCAATGGTGGGACAACCGCCCTGGGGAGGGTGACCCCTGGGGGAAGAACCGCCCTGGGAGGGGAGCCTCTTCGCAGAGTCCCCAGGATCCAAACTCTGTCACTGGGCAGGAGGAGGCTTCCTGGAGCTTTGGAAGGAACAGGAGAAACACGGAGTCCTGGGGTCGCTGCCAAACCCGGAGTTCGCTCCCAGGCGAACGCTGCGGAGGGGAGAAGCGCGCGGCATATGGGAAACCCAGCGTCGTCCGTGCTGCCTGCCGCCGGGAGCGGCGGCGCTCCGGTTCCTCCCTGTTCCCTCGGGGCCTTCCGGGGACACGGCTGGGGTCCCTCCGGTCTGGCTCTGCGTGGCCTCCAGCCGTGGGCCCCGGGGTCACCGCAGTCCCCGCCCCCTGGGAGTTACAGCACGTGTGGAGAGACACAGAGACGGGAGGTGGGGGAGGACAAATGTGGCCGGCGGGGGAAGGCACGGACTCTGCTTGGAGAGCTCAAGGAGTGCTTCCTGGAGGAAGCGGCAGATGAAGCACACTGGAATCAGGCCAGAGTGGGAGGGGTGTTTCCACCTGGGTGTGTATCTGAGATGTTGAAACACAATGAGATGGAGGTTCAGTGGTGTTAGAGGAGTTTTGCCCAGAGTTGACATGGGAAGCTATAGGTGAGTGAGGCCAAGGTTTGAACCCAGGCGACCAGCCTGAGGCCTGGGTCTATGCCCAGGCACATGGCGCCACCTTGATTCCCAAAGAGGCTTCCCGGGGTGACGGGGAGGCTGCCAGTGGGGTGTGTCTTGCTGGTGCTGGGGTGTGGCCAGAGTAGAGGACCCTGGGAGGCCTGAGGAAGGGGACGCCCTCTGTTCTCGGGGGCTGGACTGCGGGAGGAGAGTGGAGGGATGGGAGGGGGAGACAGTGGATGGGGTTCCAGACGCACACGCCGCGGGCCCGGGAGACCTTCAGACCCCTTCCCTGAAGTGCTCAGAGTGCCCGGGGCACGCGTGAGCGTGTAACCCAGGTGCGACTGTGCGTGTGCCCGTGTCCACCAGCATGCTACGAACGGGAGGTGAGTGAGCGGGTGCGTGGAAGGCCAAGGTCCAGCAGACCAGCCCTGGTGGCGCCCAGGTGTGTCCGAGGGCCCAGATGCTCCTGGACAGCTGGCCGTGTGCCCGGTCGGGGTGGCAGCTCGTGCCCTGCCCCATGCTGACCGCCCATGCGTGGGCAGCCGACCCCGGTGGTTTGGTGGCGGTGCTGTGTTGCTGCAGCATCCGCAGGACGAGGAGGGCCGGGTGTCCCTGGCCGTCTGACCCTGGGGTCCCCTGGCCTGTCTGCTGAGCAGAGATGGCGGGACAGGAACATTGGAGGAGGTTGGTGGGGGGGCGGTCTGGATTCCTCCCAAGGGCACCCCCAGAGTGAGGGTCAGGGCTGAGGACGGACCAAAGAGGAAAGGGAAGCAGGGGGCAAATGGATGGGCGGAGGTGAGCCCAGCCCAGGCTCGGCTCCTCCCCCCCCAGCAAAGGCCTTGCCCAGCTGGCCCACCACCTCTTAGCCAGCAGCCCCGGCTTGGCTCTGGAAGGTCATCCCTCTGTACCACCCCACCCCCCGGCCCCCAGCCTGGGGGAGGGGATCTCCTCTGCACGGCTCACGTGACAGCATCTCAGACCACACCAGCAACTGGCCTGTGGGGCTCCTGGGCCACCTGACCTCTGGGACTGACCTTTCCTGGCCCATTTGTCCTGGTCCATCCCACCAAACTGGTGGGTCTGGTCCTCCTTGGGCTCCTCTAGGGGGGCCTTCCACCCACCCCGGTGTCCTGGCACCACCTGCCGGCTCTCTGAACAGGGAGGCTGGTTCCCTGGAGCTCGGGGTCCACAGACCTCCCTCCAGCCCTGGGCGGTGTAGACCAGGGTACCAGGACGACCGTTTACCAGCTAAGGTGGCGCCCCCGTGTGGCAAGAGCACAAACAGTTTAGAGTGCCCTCTGCCCACTTCCCCCACTGACTTTATATGATTTCTTGATGAGCTTTAAAATGGGTGAGTGTATGGGGCGGGGTGGAGGACACGACTCACCTTAATTCCAATTGTATTCATTTATTGAGACCTCTGTTCCATCACACTGCAGCAAAGCCCTGCCAACTGACCTTCTATAAAAGGCAGCTCATTTTGTATGTGGTTTGGATCTATTTTAAAATCACATGCATGCTAAGTCGCTTCAGTTGTGTCCGACTCTTTGCAACCCCATGGACTGTAGCCTGCCAGGCTCCTCTGTCCATGGGATTCTCCAGACAAGGATACTGGAGTGGGTTGCCATTTCCTTCTCCAGGGGATCTTCCTGATCCAGGGATCGAACCCACGTTTCTTACGTCTACCTGTAAAATCACAGCCCCCCAATTATTTATATTGAAGAAGTAAATTAATTTCCCAGGGGTTTCCCTCGCCCCATGTCTGGCTTTATCCACAGAACTGGGGTAGCAAGATGGACAGGGCAGGTCTGTGCCCTCAGAGGGCTCACGGCCCATCGGGGAACAGAAGTTCACAGACGCTCCATTTCCAAAGCCTTCGGGATGCTATTCCCCTTAACCCGCAGTCTAGGACAGTCACGTAGGTATTAGGAGCCCCATTTTATAGATGCAGGGCCTGAGGTTCAGGGTCATGCAGTGAGGGAGGCCCTGGGGCTGTGATGAGGATGAAATGCGCTAGCGTGTGTAGAAGGACTGGGTAGTGTTTGGAGATGGGACTTCCCCGGTGGCCCCGTGGCTGTTGTTCAGTCACCCAGTCACGTCTGACTCTTTGCGACTGCAGCACGCCAGGCCCCCCTGTCCCTCACCATCTCTCGAAGTTTGCCCAAGCTCGAGTCCGCTGCGTCGGTGATGCCATCCAGCCATCTCATCCTCTGACACCCTCTTCTCCAGTGGTTAAGACCCCATATTTCCAATGCAGGGGATGTGGGTTCAATCTTTGCCTCATGGAGCAGCCAAAAGATTTTTGTTTTAGAAAAAGGAGATGGGTACAGGGATTCTCCATGCTGCTAAGTTACTTCAGCCGTGTCCGACTCTGTGCGACCCCATAGATGGCAGCCCACCAGGCTCCTCCGTCCCTGGGATTCTCCAGGCAAGAACACTGGAGTGGGTTGCCATTTCCTTCTCCAGTGCAGGAAAGTGAAAAGTGAAAGTGAAGTCACTCAGTCGTATCCGACTCTTAGCGACACCATGGACTGCAGCCCACCAGGCTCCTCCGTCCATAGGATTTTCCAAGCAGAGTACTGGAGGGGGGGGCGATTGCCTTCTCGCATCTAACTCTTCTGACCTCTGGGGGGCGCTCTCCTGCCTGTGCGCTGTACCCTGGTCACAAGGCAGCGGGTGCTGTAGCCGGTTCTGCCGCACCTGTGTGCAGGCGGCACTGGCAACCACGTCCATTCCTCTGGAGCCGTGGCTTCAGCGCAGGACAGGGCAAGCAGGGACGTGAGCCCCTAGGAGGTGACGGAACCCAGCGGGGAAGGAGGTGAGGGGCGGGCAGAGGGCGCACAGTCATTGTTTTCTTTCCAGCTTTTGCTGCGATTGTTCAGTCGCTCAGTCGTGGCCGACCCTCTGCGACCCCCTGGACGGCAGCACGCCGGGCTTCCCTGACCCTCACCATCTCCTGGAGTTTGCTCAGACTCAGGTCCATTGAGTCGGTGATGCCATCCAACCAGCTTCACTGGCTGGGATCATTTCTGCTTAGGTGTTTCAAACTCTGTTCAGTAAGCCCGGGAACCTGGCCCGATGTGTCTGGTTTATAGACCAGTTCTAGGTGGGCTGGGCCCAGACACAAAATGTCTCAGCTTTTCTGCACTCTCTGACCCCATCTGGATGGTGTCACCTCACCCTTACCCTCTTTTAACCTCTTGGACCCTTGCCAAAAGCCAGGGCAGCTGAGAACCGCAGTCTCACATCCAGGGCAGGGCTCCCCTCCCCTCTGATTGGACACCTGGTGTCCCCTGGGCGGCCGGCCCCGTCGGGATGCTGACCCTCCAGCCAGCACCGACTCTCTCCCAGGGGGCCGTCTCAGGTGAGGAGGCAGCAGGAGCCCAGAGCCCATCACTGGCCTCTGGGAGACTCACACACGCCCCTCCGCTCACCCCCTCACAGTCCTCCGCTCCCTCTCCACCACTGTCTGTCTTTCTCGACTCCCTGGAGAGGCCTGCTGGGGCAGTGCGGCCCCCCTACTGCCCCCAGAGGTGCCTGGCCGGCAGAGAAACTCTGGCAGGAAGCTGGGGGAGGGCGGCGGTCACTTCCTGTGGTTGCCTAGGGGTGATGGTCAAGGGCAACCCCCCCGCCGGTGCCAGCCGCACGGCCTCCCTGAGAATGGGCTTTGGTCCTCATCCGGCAAGGCCACGTAGGCGGCGGCATCCCATGCAGGAAGGGAAAGTAACGCCGGGACGTTTCACAGAGGTGTGAGCCGGGATAAAGGAGCCAGGAGGACACTGCTGTACCGGGAGCAGCAGCTGGGGAAGCAGGGAGCCCAGCGGAGGGGAGGTGCCTGACAGAGGCAGTCACACCAGTCGCTTGAGGACAAAGCTAAAAAAGGCAAGAAAGACCTAGCCTCCCCCCTGTCACCTAGGCCGGGTGGCTCTGGGCCCTGACAGCCAACGCCCAGGCCCCAGGGGAAGCTTCCACCCCCGCTCCATCCTCCATGCCCACTCCATTTCCTTTGCCGACAAAGGTCTCTATAGCCACAGCTACGGTTTTTCCAGTGGTCATGTATGGATGTGAGAGTTGGACCATAAAGAAGTCTGAGTGCTGAAGAATTGATGCTTTTGAACTGTGATGCTGGAGAAGACTCTTGAGAGTGCCTTGGACTGCAAGGAGATCCAACCAGTCAATCCTAAAGAAAATCAACCCTGAATATTTATTCACTGGAAGGACTGATGCTGAAGCTGAAGCTCCAGAACTTTGGCCACCTGATGCGAAGAGCTGACTCACTGGAAAAGACCCTGATGCTGGGAAAGATTGAGGGCATAAGGAGAAGGGGGTGGCAGAGGATAAGATGGTTGGATGGCATCACCGACTCGATGGACAGGAGTTTGAGCAAGCTCCAGGAGATGGTGAAGGACAGGGAAACCAGGCATGCTGCAGTTCATGGGGTTGCAAAGAGTCAGACACAACTTAGCGACGGAACGATAACAATATCCATGACATTCCTGGTATTTCAGCAAGATCCTAGGAAGAGAGGGCTCCATGCCTGCCCACCTCTGAGGCACCTGTGAGGACCCTGCCATGCTGGGGGTGGCCGGGGGGAGGCCAGGCCTCGGCCCCACTGCATGTGCAGAGATGATGAATTCCAGGGTGCTGCAGGGGCTGGGGGAGGGGCAGGTGAGTGGAGCCCCTGAGCCTGGAGCCTGCACAGCGCGTTCTCCTGGGCTCCAGACAGAAGGCACGTCTCGCAGGCCTGTGGTGTGAATCAGGGGTATAACAGCACTCACCATTTATCGTGCGCTTACGCTGTCCTACGGACCGTTTTGGACGCAGCTAAGTTATTCACAAAAATGCACAAAGAAAGCATCTCTCACACAACAGGGGTCAGCTTTTCCAGTGCGATCCTTGCCATCCAGGGACATTTTACACTACAAATGCTGACCCCTGATGGCCGACACCCTCTAAAGGGAGGGTGCCCCTGGCCCCGCCTGGGCTGTCACCTGTCTGTGTGTTGGGGGGACAGGGGTGGGGAGCTGCCCTGACTTATGTGGAAAGTGAAAGTGTTAGTCACTAAATCGTGTCCAGCTCTTTGCAACCCCATGGACTGTAGCCCACCAGGCTCCTCGGTCCATGGGATTCTCCAGGCGAGAATACTGGAGCGGATAGCCATTTCCTCTCTAGAGGATCTTCCCAACCCAGGGATCAAACGCACGTCTCCTGCACTGGAGGCAGATTCTACCATCTGAGCCACCAGGGTAGCCCTGGCCTGTAACACACCTCCTTGCAACGGAAGCCTCAAGGGCCTTGTTGCTCAGCAGCCATGGGCCCTGTGCCTCCCACAGCGGGGCTGCCTGGCTGGGCCGCGGTCTCCCAGCCCATGGGCGGAGCCCAGCAGAGCCCTTCCGACCTGGGCTCCCCTTTGCCCAGTGGCTCGCTTCCCACAGTGTGGCCAGCACAACTGTCGTTTCTGAGGCCAGTGGTGGCCTCTGGGTGATCATTTACAGATCCGGAGGGGGAGATAAGGCTGGCACGGGTGCCAGCACATGTGTCCTTTATGGGTCATAAAGAGATGGCACCGCCGGGGGCCGCACTCCTGTGCCAGCGCCCTCCCGCCCCCGCCCTGGCCTCTCTCTGCCTATCTTTTATTGTCCACTCTTATCTTGCTCCCTCCCCAGGCCCCACCCTGCTGCAGATCTCGAGACCATCGCCTTCTTCAAACCGCTGCTGGTTTTTCCTGACCTTCTGCCCCACGCACAGAAGGTAACTTTATTAGCAGGGCTGGTGAGGGCTTGGCTGGGGCCCCAACCTGGGATGGTCAGAGAAGGGGGGGCGGTGGTGGCGTGGATTCTGCCAGCATAGCAAGGACCCAGAGCTGCCCAGCTTCTGGAGAAAGGAATTAAGGATTTGAATCCAGACTGACAGCATCTTGCCTACCCCTGTCCTCAGTCCACAGGGCGTCCCTGGTGGCTCAGACAGTGAAGAATCTGCCTGCAACACGGGAGACCTGGTTTCGATCCCTGGGTTGGGAAGATCCCCTGGAGAAGGAAATGGCAACCCACTCCAGTATTCTTGCCTAGAGAATCCCACGGACAGAGGAGCCTGGTGGGCTCCAGTCCATGGGGTCGCGAAGAGTCAGACACGACTGAGCAACTAGCAGCCCCTGCTCCTCAGAGGCAAGAACTGGGGGGAGTGGATTCCATTGCTTTCTCTTTGTCTGACCTTTCCCTGCTCTGATCAGAGAGCAAGGCCACTGGTAGGGACAGCTGCCCCGCGTCGCCAGGGCCACTAGGGACCCCTAGATTTCTGTCTTTGCACCTGGATATAGATTCAGGCCCTGGCTCTGTGTCCACAGCTTTTCATGATAGTGACGAGAAGAGTGCCCCATGGGTGCGGGCAGCCCCTCCTCAGTCTGAGAGGAAGTAAGAGGACGTGGAATCGAATGATGAGGGCTTCAGGCAGAACTCACTCCTTCTTTCTGCAGGGACTGAGCCTCAGTGTCTTCATCTGTGAAATGGGGCCAAGATTCCTCCCTCACGGCCATCACACGTGCTTTTGAGTGGAGAGAGAACAGCTTTGGAATCACGGGGCCTTGGTCCAGATCTCAGTGTCACCACTGGGCAAGGCTACCTTTCTGGGCTCCGGTTTCTTGTTTGCAGAGCAGGGAGAGTTGAGGCCACTTCTCCAGAGTTGTGAGAACTGGGGTCAATTCCGTCCTTGGCGGCGGCACGTGCTCTGCAAATGGCAGCAGATGGTGCGGGTGCTAAGAGGAGATGTCAGCGTCCCCGTTTTTCAGGCGAGGAAACGGAGGCTCCAAGAGGAGGTTCAAGTGAATGGTGGGGCTGGGTCGGCCCCAGCCCGTCTGATGCACACACGTCCCACTGCCTGCTGAGCCGCCTTCCCTCCTTGACTGACCCGGAAGCAGTATTTGCTCCTGGAGGGGCCCAGCCGTCCTCACACGTCAGCCAGAGGCTGGGGGTGACCGTGGCCAACGTGGCATTTGCTGTCTTTCTCTGGACCTGCGGTGACAAGCTGACAACTGTTACCAGGAGCCCTGCTCCCACCACCAGCAAGGGAGGGAGGTTGACGGCATCCGGGGGTGGGGGGTGGGCCTGGGGCGTTTGTCCCCCAGCATCCAGACTGGCCGGGGTTGGGGGGTGAGCGGGCTCCCTGCAGCCCCGGAGCATTGGAGTCACTCCTCTGGTGCCCAGCCCATGTTTGATTTGTCTTTCTGGTTTCAGCCCTTTGGCCAGTGGGAGGTTAAAGATTACTGAGGCGGCTGACAATAAAAGTGCCCGGCACACTGGCCTTTGACCATCCATTAGAAGGCAGTGGGATCACATCCTATACAACCGTCAACGGCAAAAGAGGTGAGGGTGTGGGCAGGGGGCACACCCTCCGTGTATTAATATTAAGAGGACAGTCCCTCTTGCCTGGGCAGCTGGGCCAAGTTTCTCTTTCATCTGGAGCGAGGGCCACAATGTGGCATTGTTCTCTGTCTCAAAGGCCACCGTGCGGCCCCAGAGTGGACCCAGACGGACCCCGCCTGGCAGAGTAAACACCTCCCCCCAGAGGTGGCTGATGGCAAATAGGGAGAGCAGTTGTCTTCTTTTCCTGGCAGGGATACTTCCTTCCAGGTGAGTTGGGTATCAGAGACCTCGTGATGTTGCTAACCACCCCCCATCCTGGGCCTTAGTTTCCTCATCTAGACCATGGCTAGCTTACATTCCACGCCCCAGGCAAGGTTCCTAATCTTTTCTGTGCTATGGAGCTGGGGAAGCAGAAGGTCTTAGCGCATAATATAAATCTGGAAGATTACAAAGGGAACTGATTATACTGAAATACAGCTATCAAGATACTTGAAAGCAACTGTGAGATACAGAAAGACACGTGCTTCTTTATGAATGCATGTCAGTTACAAGACCCAGCCAATGACTAGATCTACCAGCTACTGTCATTTCTCAGTAGTGATGAGTGAAGGTTATATTGCGAGATATCTATAACTGCAAAGTCACAGGAACCATCTGTACCTCTGTGGGATTTTTTTTGCCTATACTTCTTTTCTTTAAAAAGTTTTATTTTGAAATAATGACTTAGAAGACATTGCAAAAATAGAAGAGTGGTCTCGTTTACTCATCACCGAGCTCCTTCCAGTGGAGAAATGTGATCATAATTCTGTCCATTATGAAAACCAGGAAATTGGTTGGCACAGGTGGTGAACTAAAGTACAGATCCTCACTTGGATCACGCCACTTTTGACCTGCGCTGGTCTTTTGGGCTTGCTTTTGGTTGTAATTCTATGACGTTTTATCACACGTGTAGATTCGTATGGCCACCATCGCGGTCTAGATCAGAACTTTTCTCTCGTGGCAAAGGAGCCCCCTGTGCTTCCCCTTTATAGTCCTACCCCCACCCCCGCTGCTGTGTGTGTGTGTGTGTGTGTATGTGTGTATGTAGGTGTGGTGTGTGTGTGGGGGGATTCAGAGTCAGAGTAGCTTGGAAAATCTCAGCAGTTCCTTGTACACCCTCCCAATACATATAGCACACACATGCACACAGGTGATGCTTGGTGTCCAGATTGTCCTTACTTTCCCATCATCTCAGGCGTCCCTTGACGGCCAGCACACCTGGCCCGAGGTCCTCACAGATACAGGCATCTGGAAGAAGAGCAGGTGGAGATGATATCTGGAAAAATTCTGTGCTACCACTTGCCTGAGGGAATTTGTGGAAAACTGCCTGCGTTTAGTCTACAAACGGTTGAATAAATAAATGATTGAGTGAATGAATAAGCTCAGAGTAGCGCGCCATGCGGAGTGCTCCAAACTAGCTGAAATCCTTTTGATTGCAAATGAGAGAATTCCAACTCGTGTTGGGTCGAGGTGTAAAAGAGTTCTGGTGCTAAAACGCCTTCCAGGACAGGGTGCTGATGACCTTGGAATGCCTGGAGATAGGGGCTTGGTCAGCATTGCTGGCTGGCTCCCTCCCTCCATCTTTTAATCATCTCAGCTCCTCTCTGCACGCTGCTCCCACATATGTGCAGGACAGACAGGGAGGAATATATGGCCCCAGATAGTTCTGGGATCTCACGCTCTCAGCTAGTGACTTGAGAGCAAAGATGACTCTTCTCTGTTGACTCTATCCAGAAGACATTTTGGGGGAGAGCCTGACTGGCCTCGCATCCTATGGCCATGTCTGGACCAATCATGGTGACCAGCAGGCTCAGCCTGGATTGTGGGCTCATCCCATCAGCTAGGGGATAGAATCTGTTCCCCAAACACCCAATTGAGGAGCTGGGCTGGACTGAAAAAGACAGGAACAAGATGAAGCTTGTCAGGAAAGTGGCTGGAATGTCCAGGGAATTGTCTGAGAATGTCCAGAGAAGCTCTTCAAGGACAAGAAAGGAATTCACGAACTTCCAGTACATTGTCAACAACAGCATTGATCACTTGGAACATTTAAATGCTTTCTTGGAAATGTTTATTGAAGCTATTTAATATTCCATCCACATTTGTAGCTCCAAACAAATCCAGACTAAACTAGCAAAGACCTATAATGTGGCCACAATTTAAAGAGACCAGGCCAACAGTCTTCATTCGTTCATTCACTTATCCATTCATTCTTCAAACGTTTGTTGAATGCCTGCAGCCTGCTGTTGGACATAAACTGATATAATGTCCTCAGTTTCCCTGATGATGTGGCTCATAAACCTGCATGGACTCCCAATGCCCGAGGGCAGAGTGAGAACAGGTTAGCCTGGCCATCGAGGCTTCGGCCATCCAGCTCAGCCTTGCTTTCTAACCTCAGTCCTCACTGCCCTCATGGGCAAGTTCCTTTGCAGGCCTCTGTGCTTTTTTCTGGCTTTCTCAGTGGCTAAGCGGGTAAAGAATCGCTTGCAATGCAGGAGACACAGGAGATGCAGGGTCTGTCCCTGGTTGGGAAGATCCCTTGGAGGAAGAAATGGCAACCCACTTTAGTATTCTTGCCTGAAAAATCCCATGGACGGAGGAGCCTGGTGTGTTACAGTCAAAATCCCATGGACAGAGGAGCCTGGTGTGTTATAGTCCAAAGGATTGCAAAGAGTCAAACATGACTTGAGCGACCAAGACACGTGTATGGGCTTTTGGCCGCAGTTCCATTTTGGAATGCTCTCCCTTAGTCTCTCCCCAGCTCGCACTCAAGCCCCCTCAGTGTCGGCTCCTATACTGCCTATCTCTGAAGCCTGGGTCCCCGTCTTTAGCTGCAGGGAGCAGAGTGTCATGGCACTAAGCTGCTGAGGCTTGAGTGCACTCAATGACGGCCTTTCCTTGCAGCTGGATCCACTTGGAACCCTGGGCTACGTGTCTCCATGGGCACCCTCATGGCTTTCTGAGGTATTTGACTTGGGTTTCTCACAGCGGATTCACTGGTTTACTAATTATCTTAAAAACTGTTAGCCCATTTGGTCTTCCCAATGACCCCAGGGGGCATGGGTAGTAGCCTGTTTTAAAGATATGAACATTGAAACCCAGGAACTTCAATTTCAGGTAACGCTGTGGACCAAATGGACACTTCTCTTACTGGAAACAACTACGAATCTTGGATTGAAAAAAGATCTTAAATGCGTCCTTGAGATGGTGAGAAAAGAAGGTCTATCAGGGCAGATTGTGAGTGAAGATGGAGACTCAGGAAGGTCAGCAGAAGGCTGAAGCTTGTTTTTGCCTTGGGGACATGTGTTAAACCAGGTGAAATTGAGAACCGATTTTATATATCCTGAGAACAGGGAGTAAGAAGACATAGTTCAGGACCTGCTCGAGATGAGAAGTGTGTTCTGAAGTTAGGCGCCCAGAAGAGCACACCCTCTTGTAAGAGAGGACTCGAAATCAGGGCTCCCCTCCCAAGACTGAGAGGGAAGATATCTGTCTTGGATTGTGAGGCTGGATGAGAGGGAAAATGAAGCTTCCTCTGAGACTCTGCAGACAAGGAGGGTTTGTAGCCTGAATTCACAGTCTGGGAGCCCAAAGAATTTCAAGCTGAGACTTTAAAGTGGCCCCAGACTGGTAGTGATTCCAGGGAGCTGACAGAACAGGACACACACGCTCTCCAGAGGAGACCACATTCATCCCAGGCTTTTAAACATTTTCCATCTCTCCATGGAAAATGAGCAACTGCAATGTAAAAATCACTAAACAGACAAGAAAATGAGAGGGGGAGGGAGAAAGCAAAACCAGGTACTGCATAATCAATCTTTCAGCAACTTCAGATACCAATATTATATGAAAAATGCACAAATTGTGTTTAATATATTTAAGAAATAAGAGGAAGTTTGAAATGAGTGGGAAGAAAGTAGGTTAGAAAATGAACTCCTAGAAATGTAAATAATATATAAGAATTGGAGTTGAGAACTCAGTGGACAGATTTAATAACAGTTCAGAAAAAGTTTAAGAAAGAACTGGTGTCTAAAAAAGAACACATACACGTAGATACACAAACACACACATGTGTTTTAGGTGTACAGCAAAGTGAGTCAGTTATATATAACTGCATGTACCTGAAACATTGTAAATCATCTACTGTGTACTTCAATAAAAAAGAATTAGTGAATTTGAAGATAAAAATAAGGAAATTACTGATAATTAGCTCAGAGACAAAGATACAGAAAATGTGAATGAGAGTGTAAGAGACCTAAACGATAAAGAAAGAAGCCAAATGTAGTCTAATCACAGCTGCAGAAAGAGAGAAAAGAAGAAGGGGCGTTCCCTGGTGGTCCAGTGGTTGAGATACCATGCTTCCAATTCAGGGGCCCTGAGTTCGACCCCTGGTTCGAACTCTGGCCAGGGAACTAGATCTCATGTGCAGCAGCTAAGACTTTGCATGATTCAGCAAAGATCAAAGATTCTGTATGCCACAGCTAAGACCTGGCACAGCTAAATAAATAAGCCAATATTTTTTAAAAAAGAAGAAAAGAAAAGAAAAGAGAGAGGGGGAGATGAAAGTACACAGGGTCAGTGGGGGGTGGGGGGTGGTGGTGGTGGTGGAATGGGGCAAAGCCAGTAGTGTGAAGGGATAGCAGTTGAGAACTTTCCAGAATCGAGGAAAGAACAATTCCCAGAAGCAAATTGAAATAAAGCATAACACAATGAAACTGCAGGGCACCAAAAACAAGGAAAAGATTCCAGGAGATTTTCTAAGAAAAGATAGATAATACATAAAAGGCTTCCCTGGTGGCTCAGTGGTAAAGAATCTGCCTGCAATGTGGGAGACATGGGTTGGGAAGACCTCCTGGAGAAGGGAATGGCTACCCACTCCAATATTCTTGCCTGGAGAATTCCTTGGACAGAGCAGCCTGGTGAGCTATAGTCCATGAGGTCACAAAGATTCAGACACGACTGAGTGGCTAACGCACACACATGCATACACACAGAGGAGATAGAGGCTGGCAGTTGACTTCTCAGCAGAGACAATGGAAGTCAGAAGACAGTGGGATGGTATCTTAAATGTGCAGAAGAAAAAAATCAATCAACCTGCGTTTAGTAATTGGGATTAAATACAGTTTTTATTTAAGGTAAACAAAACCAGAAAATTTGCCACCAATAGACCTGTATTAAAAGAACTCTGAAGGATATATATACGTTAAGCAGATGGAAAATGATTTCATGAAGGGTGTGCACTGCATGAAGGAAGGAAGATCCAAGAAAATGGTAAAATGTGGGTTAAAAATTGTGTTTTTAAAAAATGTATTTATTTTTTCCACTGTGCTAGGTCTTTGTTGCTGCACAGGATTTTTTTTTTTTCCTGGTTGTGGCGAGCGGGGGCAATGCTCTAGTTGCGGCGCGGGGACTTCTCACCGGTGGCTTTCCTTGCTGTGGAGCACGGGCTTTAGGCCATGCAGGCCTCCTGAGTTGCAGCACGTGGGCTCAGTGGTTGTGGCTCCCAGGCTCAAGAGCACAGGCGCAATCGTTGTGGTGCACAGCCTTGACACCCCCTTGCTCCATGACACGTGGGATCGTCCCAGATCAGGGACTGAACTCATGTCTCCTGCATTGGCAGGCGGATTCTTTACCTCTGAGCCACCAGGGAAGCGCCCCCCGCACCCCCGCCCCGGCCAAATTGTTTTATGTGGACAATGTCAAACAAAGTCTGAGAGTATCTGGAATGTGATGCTCATAAATGGTAGTAGTGATGATGTTGTTGATGATGATGATGATATAACAATTGGAGGATGGTTACATAGACAGAGTGAGGATTAATATCAGAAGAATGTAGGTTTGATCGTTATATTTCTCAGAAGGTAAAAAATTTGCCTGTAATTCGAGAGACCTGAGTTCAATCCCTGGGTTAGGAAGATGCCCTGGAGAAGGGAATGGCTACCCACTCCAGTATTCTTGCCTGGAGAATCCCATGGACAGAGGAGCCTGGCAGGCCACAGTCCATGTGGCTGCAAAGAGTTGGGCATGTCTGAACAACTAACGCTTTCACATTAGCTGGATGAGTTGAAGAAAGTAACTTTGAGAAAAACCCTCTAGTTTTGTAATATATTAGCTAAGAATAAAAATAGTGCTCCTGGAGTTTCTGTAGTGCACCCATCTCACACACTAGTTAGGTAATGCTCAAAATTCTCCAAGCCAGGCTTCAGCAATATGTGAACCGTGAACTTCCAGATGTTCAAGCTGGTGTTAGAAAAGGCAGAAGAACCAGAGATCAAATTGCCAACATCTGTTGGATCATCGAAAAAGCAAGAGAGTTCCAGAAAAACATCTATTTCTGCTTTATTGACTATGCCAAAGCCTTTGACTGTGTGGATCACAAGAAACTGTAGAAAATTCTGAAAGAGATGGGAATACCAGACCACCTAACCTGCCTCTTGAGAAAGCTATATGCAGGTCAGGAAGCAACAGTTAGAACTGGACGTGGAACAACAGACTGGTTCCAAATAGGAAAAGGAGTACGTCAAGGCTGTATATTGTCACCCTGTTTATTTAACTTCTATGCAGAGTACATCATGAGAAACACTGGGCTGGAAGAAGCACAGGCTAAAATCAAGATTGCCGAGAGAAATATCAATAACCTCAGATATGCAGATGATACCACCCTTATGGCAGAAAGTGAAGAGGAGCTAAAAAGCCTCTTGATGAAAGTGAAAGAGGAGAGTGAAAAAGTTGGCTTAAAGCTCTACATTCAGAAAACTAAGATCATGGCATCTGGTCCCATCACTTCATGGGAAATAGATGGGGAAACAGTGGAAACGGTGTCAGACTTTATTTTTTGGGGCTCCAAAATCACTGCAGATGGTGACTGCAGCCATGAAGTTAAAAGACGCTTACTCCTTGGAAGAAAAGTTATGACCAACCTAGATAGCATATTGAAAAGCAGAGACATTACTTTGCCGACTAAGGTCTGTCTAGTCAAGGCTGTGGTTTTTCCAGTGGTCATGTATGGATGTGAGAGTTGGACTGTGAAGAAAGCTGAATGCCGAAGAATTGATTCTTTTGAACTGTGGTGTTGGAGAAGACTCTTGAGAGTCCCTTGGACTGCAAGGAGATCCAACCAGTCCATTCTAAAGGAGTTCAGTCCTGGGTGTTCTTTGGAAGGACTGATGCTAAAGCTGAAACTCCAGTACTTTGGCCACCTCATGTGAAGAGTTAACTCATTGGAAAAGACGCTGATGCTGGGAGGGATTAGGGGCAGGAGGAGAAGGGGATGACAGAGGATGAGACGGCTGGATGGCATCACCGACTCAATGGATGTGAGTTTGAATGAACTCCAGGAGTTGGTGATGGACAGGGAGGCCTGGCGTGCTGCAATTCATGGGGTCGCAAAGAATCAGACATGACTGAGCGACTGAACTGAACTGAGAGTTTCTGGGTAATAAACTAGACAATGCATATAAAACAGTAATCACAGGGCTTGGCACATGACTGAAATTTTGAACTCAGTCTGAATCTCACCTTCTCAAAGGATGGAAATTGATATGTGGTTTAAGAAGATGAATGGGGACCAATCACTTATGAATGTTAATAGCAAAGCTACCATGAATTGAGCATCTACTGTATACTAGGCACTGTGCCATGAGTTTTGTGTATATTTTCTTTTTGAATCTTTATAGTATCCTTGTGGTCAGTAGCATACTTAGTGTAGTTAATACCCGAAGTCAAAGATTTTTAATACTTCGTCACCATAATAAAATGTTTAGTTATGATCACACGATAATCAGCGATAATTGTTTTCTTGGTTGCTATTTGGTTCTTAAAAACTAACAACCATAAAAAAAAAAAAACTATCGATGTTAAGTACACTTCAAAAAATAATTTGTTTATCTATTTATGTTTGGCTGTGCTGGATCCTGGCTGTTGTGTGGACGTTTCTCTAGTTGAGGCGAGCGGGGCTGCTCTCTAGGTGTGGCCCACGGGCTGCTCGTTGCTGTGGCTTCTCCTGCTGCAGAGCACAAGCTCTGGCGTGCACCGGCTTCAGTAGCTGCGGTCCCTGAGCTCCAGAGCACAGGCTCGATGGTCGTGATGCAAGGGCTGAGTTGCCTCATGGCATGCGGGATTCCCAGACCAGGGATCAAACCTGTGTCTCTTGCATCGGCAAGCGGGTTCTTCACCATTGAGCCACCAGGGAAGCCCAATGTTAAGCACATTTAAATTCAGTAAAACCTTTTATCCATGAGCTAAAATATGCTCTGTCAAAGACACCATATCTCTCAGTTTGCAAGCTTGAATAATTTCCACCATTATGAACTTACTTTCCAAATGAACACGTGGAACTGAGTTTATGTGTCATGGGTACAAACCATTTAACTGGAAATTCTTTGCCTTAACTTCCTTGTAGGATACAATATTTAATAAAGGGTACATCATAAAATGTGCTAATTTTTAAACTTGCCTACATATTATTAAAACTCAAATGTGATAGTAACAATTATTTAGAACTTAGATCAACAAAAGATTTCCCCCCTGCAGGAGAAGTATTTTATTACTAGCATTAGTTAGAATGGCCAATGCATGGCGTTAATAAGGAGTAATGCTTACTTAGTTTTATTATTGTTTTCAAATTATGTACAGACAATGTCTGCACACAGAACGGACTACGCTCATGGGGCCACACTTGGTGCTATGATGTGCCACTGACTTAGTATTTCCTTTGAACATTTTCATCTCAGTTGGGACTCTCAGTTTTGAATTTCAAATTTATTCCATCTTCATGCTTCATTCAAAACTTTCAATTTAATATCTATCTTTCTATACCTATCTACCCATCTAAAATGTATGTGAATGTGTATATACACACACAGCACTCACATGCATAATAAATAGCCCATTCTAAAATGTACTATCATGCTATATGATTTTTTTTTTTGTTATTTTCCCTTAAGGTGTCTTGAGGAGATTTTCAAATTAGTACATGTAGGAAAAGCTACCTCATTAAAAAATGGTTAGTTGGCATTTTATAGAGTGGAGGCACCATCATTTTTAAAGTAACTTTAAAAATTGAGATGTAGCATACATAGAAAAATATACACAGACCACAATTGTATAAATTAATGGATTTCTTAAAAATCAGCCTATTTGTGTAACCACCACATATGTCAAGCAATAGAAAATTATCAGCACTCCAGAAGCCATTGTTTTCCTTCACTTGTGCCCTCTCTCCTGACTTCTATCACTGTGGCTTAATTGCTTGTGTATTTTTGCGCTTTATGGAAATGGACTCATATAGTATGTAAAAATTGGTATCTGGTTTCATGAGATTCATCCTTTTGTTGCATATTTCAATGGTTCCTTCATCAATATTTGCTCATTGATCTGTAGTTTCTGTTGTATGACCATACTAAGATTTATTTATCCATTCTAGCACTGATAGACATTTGGGTTGTTGATCAGGGGGAAAGCATTTAGTCTTTTACCATGATGTATGATGTTGTTTAGTTGCTAAGTCATGTCTGATTCTTTTGTGACTGTCGCCCACGGATTATTTACCACTAAGCCACCAGAAAGTCCAAGTATGGTGTTAGCTGTAGTTTTTTTCTTTGTAGATACCCTTTTGCAGGATGAGGCAATTTCCTTCTGTTTGCTGAGTTTTCAATCAAGAATGAGTGCTGAAGTTTTTCAAATGCTTTCTCTGCATTATTTAGATAATGATGTCAGTTTTCTTCTTTATTCTATTAATATGATAACTTACATTGATTGATTTTCAAATCTTAAACTGTTTCATTTCTAGAATAAACTCTAATTGGTTATGATGTATTACCATTTTTATATATTGCTAGAATTGATTGCTAATATTTATCAAGGGTTTTGTATATTTTTATAAGGGATTTGGTTTATAACTTCCTTTTCTTTTTTAACAATTTAGTTAGCTCCTTTATTTTTGGTGGTGCTGGGTCTTCGTTGCTGCGAGGGGGCTTTCTCTAGGGAAAGAGAGGGGGCTACGCTCCAGCGCAGGGTGCCGGCTTCTCCTGGCGGTGGTTTCTCTTGTTGCAGAACATTTGCTCTAGGGCAAGCGGGCTTCAAATGTCGTAGCACGTGGACTCAGAAGCTGTGGCCTCTGGGCTCTAAGCACAGGCTCGACAGTTGGGGTGCACGGGCTTGGTTGCTCCTTCCCTGCGCAGGGGTCGAACCCAGGTCTCCCGCCTTGGCAGGCGGATCCGCCTTGGCAGGTGGGTCCCTGCCCCTGAGCCTCCAGCGGTGGCTTTCCTTTCTTTGGTGCTATCAGTTTTTGTTTTGTGTTTTGAAGCCTCGATGCTAAACGCGCACATTTATAATTTTTACATCTTTCTGCTTACTGATTCTTTTATCATTATGAATTTCACTTCAGTACTACTTTTCCTAAAGTCTATTTTGTGTAATGTTAGTAGAGCCACTCCACCTTTCTTACGCTCACTATATGCATGGTACCTTTTACACCATGACTTTACTTTCAAACTATCTTTGCACTTAAAGTACATCTATTGCAGACAGCATTTAGCTGGATTGTGCATTTTCATCGAGTCTGACAGTCTTTGCCTTTTGATTTTAGTGTGTGACCCATTTTTTAAAAAGCTAATTGATAATTTGGTGGGGGATAGAGCTACGATTTTGGTATTTGTTTTCTGTGTACCTCTTCTTTGTTGTTGTTCTGTTTCTCTTTTGCTGTGTTAACAAAATTTTCTGATGTTTTATTTAATTTCATCTTTATAGCTATATATATCAACATTGTTTTTAATGGGTGTCCTAGAGATTACACTAGGCATCTTTATCTGCTTAGGATTTGTATTTCTATACAAATTTCAGGTAAAGTGGAAGAACCTTGAGACAATGGTTTCCTTTAATGTTATTGCATATGTTACATCTGTATTCATTATAAACCTAATAACACAGTGTTGTTTTGCTTTAAACAATTATATGCCTTTTAAAGCCATTAAGACAAGAAATAAATACATCCTAAAATTTACCCACATGATGGCCTTTTCTGGTGTATTTTATTCTTTATTCTTTCCTATAGATATAAATTACCATCTCGTGTCAATTCCCTTCGGCTTCCTTTAGCATTTCTTGTAATGTTGGACTGTTTCTTTTTTTTTTTTTTTGGCTTTTTTGCTTTCATTAAAAACTCTACATGTCATTTCAGTTCAGTTCATTCGCTCAGCCGTGTCCGACTCTTTGCGACTCCATGAATTGCAGCATGCCAGGCCTCCCTGTCCATCACCAACTCCCGGAGTTCACTCAAACTCACATCCATCGAGTCCATGATGCCATCCAGCCATCTCATCCTCTGTCGTCCCCTTCTCCTCCTGCTCCCAATCCCTCCCAGCATCAGAGTCTTTTCCAATGAGTCAACTCTTCACATGAGGTGGCCAAAGTACTGGAGTTTCAGCTTTAGCATCATTCCTTCCAAAGAAATCCCAGGGCTGATCTCCTTCAGAATGGACTGG
>SJYT01025012.1:115675-146565 GCA_006410635.1 Cephalophus harveyi | reverse complement strand
CAGGGTGACAATATACAGCCTTGACGTACTCCTTTTCCTATTTGGAACCAGTCTGTTGTTCCATGTCCAGTTCTAACTGTTGCTTCCTGACCTGCATATAGGTTTCTCAAGAGGCAGGTCAGGTGATCTGTTATTCACACCTCTTTCAGAATTTTCCACAGTTTCTTGTGATCCACACAGTCAAAGGCTTTAGCATAGTCAATAAAGGAGAAATAGATGTTTTTCTGGAACTCTCTTGCTTTTTTGATGATCCAGCAGATGTTGGCAATTTGATCTCTGGTTCTTCTGCCTTTTCTAACACCAGCTTGAACATCTGGAAGTTCACGGTTCATGTATTGCTGAAGCCTGGCTTGGAGAATTTTGAGCATTAGTTTACTAGCATGTGAGATGAGTGCAATTGTGCGGTAGTTTGAGCATTCTTTGGCATTGCCTTTCTTTGGGATTGGAATGAAAACTGACCTTTTCCAGTCCTGTGGCCACTCCTGAGTTTTCCAAATTTGCTGGCATATTGAGTGCAGCACTTTCACAGCATCATCTTTCAGGATTTGAAATAGCTCAACTGGAATTCCATATTTATATATAGTTTTGGTTATGCCGGGTCTTAGCGGCAGCATGCAGATCTTTAGATGTGGCAGGTGAACTCTTAGTTGCTACATGTGGGATCTAGTTCCCTGACCAGGGATGGAACCCAGCTCCCCTGCATTGGCAGTGCAGAGTCTTAGCCACTGGACCACCAGGGAAGTCCCTGCTTTCATTTTGGAAGGACACGTTTTTTTTAGTTGGTAGTTTTATTTTTCTTTGTGTACTTTGAAAATGTAATTTTAATATATTCTAACCATCACTTCTTCTGATGAAAAGGCATTATTTAATTTTATTCTTGTTCCTTACTATATAAGGTACCATTTTTTTGGACAGCTTTCAAGAATTTCTATCTTGATGTTCAGCCTTTTCATTATGACATTCTTGGGTGTCATTTTCTTTGTATTTATCCTGCTTAGAGTTTGTTTAGCTTCTCTCTCTGTAGCTTAACATTTTCCACCAAATATAGGAAATTTTAGACCATTATTTCTTAAAAAAAAAAAGTTTTTTTTTCTTTTTCACAATTTTCTCTCTCTACTCTCCTTTTGAACGCCTTGATTTGTATATTGGACTTGATATTTTTCTGTAGTTCTCCCTTTCCTTCAATTTTTTTTGTCATTGCTTTGGATTGTATAACTTCTCGTCATTTATTTTCATGTTCAGTGATATTTTTCCTTCTCCCATCTTCAAATGGCTGTTAAGCACATGTAATAAAGTTTTCTTTTCAGCTCTGTATTTTTCAGCAGTAGAATAGTCATTTAACTTTTTAAATAAATAGTTTTGTTTTCTCTGTTGAAATATCCTATTTGTTTACTTATTAAGGTCACATTTTCATTTACTCTCTTAAAACACCAGATCTCTATTAAGTATTTATGATAACTACTTCAAAGTCTTTGTTAATTCAGCTTCTGTGCTCATTTGGAGTTGTTTTCTAGTGACTAACTTTTTCCTGGATATATGTGATATTTTCTTGCTTATTTGCATGTCTAGTAAGTTTTTGTTTAAAACTAGACACTATGGATAATACATTATTTTAGATTCTGTTATGTTCTTCTAAAGATTGTGGTTTTTTGGTTCTAGCTCATCAGCAATCTAGGGTTTTCCAGATAGCTTAGTTGGTTAGGAATCTGCCTGCAATACAGGAGACCTGGGTTCGATCCCTGGGTTGGGAAGAACCCCTGGAGAAGGGAATGGCTATACACTCCAGTATTCTGGCCTGGAGAATTCCATGGACTGTATAGTCCATGGGGTTGCAAAGAGCTGGACATCACTGAGGGCCTTTCACTTTCACTTTCATCAGTAATCTTCCAGGTCTCCATCTTAAAACATCATCTCTTCTATCCTTAGTTTTTCAACTTCTAGCTGCTATAATTTTAGCTTGGATTCTGGAGTCTCTCTTGTACCAGCATAAGTTGGTGGTTAGCCAAATTATGAAAGTTCAGTTCAGTTCAGTCGCTCAGTCGTGTCCAACTCTTTGCGACCCCGTGGACTGCAGCACGCCAGACTTCCCTGTTCATCACCAACTCCCGGAGCTTGCTCAAACTCACGTCCATCGAGTTGGTGATGCCATCCAGCCATCTCATCATCTGTCGTCCCCTTCTCCTTTTGCTTTCAGTCTTTCCCAGCATCAGGGTCTTTTCCAATGAGTCAACTCTTTGCATCAGGTGGCCAAAGTATTGGAGTTTCAGCTTCAGCATCAGTCCTTCCAATGAATATCAGGACTGATTTCCTTTAGGATTGATTAGTTTGATCTCCTTGCAGTCCAAGGGACTCTCAAGAGCCTTCTCCAACACCACAGTTCAAAAGTATCAATTCTTTGACTCTCAACTCTCTTTATAGTCCAACTCTCACATCCATATATGACCACTGGAAAAACCATAGCTTTTAGACACACCCATAATTTGTCATTCACTCTTTCTCTGACTTCTTTGCTCCTATGGTTTCTGTCTTAAATTTCCAGCTGTTTTTCCAACCTTGAGCTCTGATCTCTATATTCAGTAACAGTTCAACTTTCTGAAGCCTGCTCTGCATACTGAAGAATAGCCTTAGTAAAAAAATGCAGCAAACTTTCAAATTTCTTCCAGAGCAGTTCTGTCCTTCAAAGGGAGGCTCTTCTCTGATCTCCAAGTGATTTTTCACTAAACTCCTTGGGCTCTTCAGTATGCATGTAAAAGTGAGCCATCACCCAGGGTTTGGGGCAGAGCTGACACTTAGATTTTGAGCCTTGTTTTCCCTGTTGTTCTCTTGCTTCTAGGAACTTCCCCCACTCCCTTTAAATTTCAGCAGCTACTCTGCTGTCTCTGAAATAGCTCGTCTACCTCATCAAGCCTGGAAATCTGAAGCTTTCTGCCATAGGGTGTATGGGGATTGGAGATCCTCTCAGTCATATCAGGGAAAAAAATCATCATCTTTCCATTTTTATCCCATTGCAGCGGCCTCTTTTCTAACCAAAGTCTCTTCCTGTCTCTGCTTCCTTTTTATCACTTTAAAATACCTTCAAATAGATTTCCTTTTAATAAATTTTGTGCAGGCTTTACAATTGTTATCTTTGGGAGTAGTTGCCAAACCAATTACCTCTGCCATTACAACAGGCCAGAAGTGTAAGTGGTATCGTTTCAAAATTTCGTTTTCTGATTGTTTGCTGCTGTTATATAGAAGTAAGAATGATATTTGCACACCGAGCTAGTATCTAACAGTCTTATCATCTTCCCTTCTTAATTTTAACAGTTCATATGTGTATTTGGATTTCTTACTTATACTGTTGTGTTATTTGAGAAAAATGACAGTTTTGTTTCATCTCTTGCAATTCTTATATCCTTTATTTCTTTGTCATTCTTTATCACACTGTCTAGAATCTTCAGAGCCATGTTGATATAAATGGTAGTGAGATCCTTGTCTTCTTTTCTATATTAAGAAGCAAAAATAAAGATGATTATAACTATCAGTTTTTTATAGATAATTTTTATCAGGATATGAAAGCTGTGTTCTAAGAATTCTAAGAATTTTTTTTTCCTTAGGAAAGGATGCTGAATTTTATCAAATGATATTATAATTTTGCCACATTTTCTGAGAATTTAGTGAATCAAATTGGTTAATTTTCAAACATTAAACCATCCTTGCAATTTTGAGATAAATCACATGTGGCCAGTTTATAAATCACTTGATTCAACTTGCCTTGGTTTTGTTTAGGAGTTTAGCATCTCTCTTCATGAGAGGAATTGACTTATAATTTTATATTCTTGATATGCCTTCATTAGAATTTTGACTTCAAGATAAAGCTGGTCTTATAAAATT
The DNA here is from genome assembly GCA_006410635.1 of Cephalophus harveyi. Lineage (NCBI taxonomy): Eukaryota > Metazoa > Chordata > Mammalia > Artiodactyla > Bovidae > Cephalophus > Cephalophus harveyi. Next base: position 142,692 of record SJYT01025012.1, on the reverse strand, counting down.
CATTGGGAAATAATCTCCCTATTTTTGTTCTCTGGAAAAGTTTGTGTCGTGTTGATGACATTACTTCTTTAAATGTTCAAAAAATTCACTAGGGAAGCTATATGTGCCTGGATATTTATTTTGGGAAAGATTTTGAATTACAAAACAATTAAAAAATATTAGTATACCAGCGACATTTTCTATTTCTTCTTGAGTCGTTTTGAAAAGTTGCACTTTTCCAGGCCTTTGGACATTTCATCTAAGCATTCAGATATTTTGGAAAATGATTATTCTATGCCTATAAGATCTGCACTGAAGTCTTCTTTTCATTTCTAATGTTGGTAATTCATTTTCTCTCTCTTTGATTCTTGTTGATGTTCCTGAATGTTTATCCATTTTAATCTTTTTTTCAAAAAACTAATTTTTATTTTTGCCAAATTTCTAGTATATGCTTGTTTTCTTTTTATTTCTGCTTCATTCTTTATTATTTCCTATTTTTCTTTGTGTTTAGTATGCTTTTATTTTTCCTAACTTGAAATAGATACTTAGGTCATGAAGTTTCGACCTTTCAATGTTTTGCTTCGTTTTCAGCATTTCAGGTTTTTCTATTGTTATTGAATTCTGACTTAATTACACCATTGTTCAAGAACAAACTTTAAATGACTTTAGTATTTTCAGATTTGTTGAGAACTGCTTTACATTCTTGCTTATAGCCATGATGCCTTTAAGAAGAATTTCTAAAATTTTATCTGGATTTTATACTTGTTCTTAACAGACACATTGGTCTCCTGAAAGCTTCTCCATCTTGAGAGCAGAATCCCACTGCATCGTAATTTAATGAATCACTCTTTTGTTGGTAAACATTTAGTTTGTTTCCAGTATTTGCAATATTGGAAAATCCTGTAGTGGACATCCTGGTAATTTCTTTTTGCGCCTTAAAAAAAATTCTATTATAAGAGCATAGCATAGTGGTTGAGGGCATGTGCTCTGAGGCAGATTCCCAGATTTGAGTTCTGGTCCTTTATCTTGTTAAAAATACACATTCCAGGACTTCTCATTAGACCTATTGCATCAGTATCCCAGGTGAGTCTCAGTTCAGTTCAATTCACTCGCTCAGTTGTGTTCGACTCTCTGCGACCCTATGAACTGCAGCACACCAGGCCTCCCTGTCCATCACCAACTCCTGGAGCTTACTCAAACTCCTGTCCATTGAGTCGGTGATGCCATCCAGCCATCTCATCCTCTGTCGTCCCCTTCTCCTCCTGCCTTCAATCTTACCCAGCATCAGGGTCTTTTCAAATGAGTCAGCTCTTTGCATCAGGTGGTCAAAGTATTGGAGTTTCAGCTTCAACATCAGTCCCTCCAATGAACACCCAGGACTGATCTCCTTTAGAATGGACTGGTTGGATCTCCTTGAAGTCCAAGGGACTCTCAAGAGTCTTCTCCAACACCACAGTCCAAAAGCATCAATTCTTCGGCGTTCAGCTTTCTTCACAGTCCAACTCTCACATCCATACATGACTACTGGAAAAACCATAACCTTGACTAGACGAACCTTTGTTGGCAAAGAAATTTCTCTGCTTTTGAATATGCTGTCTAGGTTGGTCATAATTTTCCTTCCAAGGAGTAAGCATCTTTTAATTTCATGGCTGCAGTCACCATCTGCAGTGATTTTGGAGCCCCCAAAATAAAGTCTGACATGAACACCCAGGACTGATCTCCTTTAGAATGGACTGGTTGGATCTCCTTGAAGTCCAAGGGACTCTCAAGAGTCTTCTCCAACACCACAGTCCAAAAGCATCAATTCTTCGGCGTTCAGCTTTCTTCACAGTCCAACTCTCACATCCATACATGACTACTGGAAAAACCATAACCTTGACTAGACGAACCTTTGTTGGCAAAGAAATTTCTCTGCTTTTGAATATGCTGTCTAGGTTGGTCATAATTTTCCTTCCAAGGAGTAAGCATCTTTTAATTTCATGGCTGCAGTCACCATCTGCAGTGATTTTGGAGCCCCCAAAATAAAGTCTGACACTGTTTCCACTGTTTCCCCATCTATTTCCCATGAAGTGATGGGACTGGATGCCATGATCTTAGTTTTCTGAATGTAGAGCTTTAAGCCAACTTTTTCACTCTCCTCTTTCACTTTCTTCAAGAGGCTCTTTAGTTCTTCTTCATTTTCTGCCATAAGGGTGGTATCATCTGCGTATCTGAGGTTATTGATATTTCTCCTGGCAATCTTGATTCCAGCTTGTGCTTCTTCAGCCCAGCGTTTCTCATGATGTACTTGCATAGAAGTTAAGGTGAGTCTCACAACTCTACAAATTGGAGAACAACTGTTTTAAAACAGGAGTGGAGGTTATGATAAGAAACTGACTAGGAATGCTAAAGCACCGGGAATTACAAATTCTCTGGGCAGGAGGGGAGATAGAGAGGAGGGAGCAGGTATTTTTTTCTGCTACCTTAACTTCCTCGGTTCCCTTTGCATCTTCCCAAGTTGTTCCCCAAATTGTGCTAGAAATCAGGCATTCTTAGGTCTTCCTTTGCCCTCCAGTCTTGCCTAAGAGGAGAAGCAGTAAGTACACTCAGAGAGAATATTTGGGGAGGTCTGACTCATAGTCCTGGGATTGTGATTGGATCTTGGCGAGTTCTGGTGGCTGCTATAGAATTTATTTCCATTTCACCTTGGGAGCTAAGGACAGCTAAGACTCAGACTGTTCTTCTGGGGCCAACAGTGCCACTGTGGAGGTGGGAATAGACTCATCAAAGCCAGGTTTAGGCAGCAGCGCTGGAGAGCAAGCTCCAGGGACAGGATGTGGGGGGTGTATGTGTGTGTGTGTGTGTGTGTGTGCGCTCAATAGCTCAGTCGTGTCCGACTCTTTGCGACCCCATGGACTGTAGCCCGCCAGGCTCCTCTGTCCGTGGGATTCCCCAGGCAAGACTACTGGAATGGGCTGCCATTTCCTCCTCCAGGGGCTCTTCTTTACCCAGGGATCGAAACAGCGTCTCCTGCATTGGCTGGAGGGTTCTTTACTGATCCATCTGGGAAGCCCGATGGAATGTGGAGGGTGCTTTCCATTAACCTTTGCATTCAAATGTTAAACTTGAGGCCACTTGAACGCTGCACTCAAGCCCAACTTAACATTCATTTCCGCCCCCCACTCATGCTCTCAACAAGTATATGTTGAGCACAACTCTGGGCAAAAGGTTTATTTAAACATTTATTGCTAATATTCTGTGACAATCCCTGCTTTAGTTTCTGGAGGCACAGCAGGGAACAGAATAGATCCCCCTTCCTGCCCTCATGAGCTTATATTCTGGCAAGTGAAGACAGGCAACAAACAAAATTAGCAAAATATACTACACTGATATATGTCGCTATCTGCTACAGGAGAAACGAAAGCACAGGGAGGAGATGGAAAGTGTCAAGCATGGTGTCCAATTTACCACACTGACTAATTATTTAACAAAATTTAAGATTTACAGTCCATGGGGTTGCAAAGAGTCAGACATGACTGTGTGACTGAACAACAACAAAGAAATACAGAAAGACTGTAAGAACAAGTACTTCTCAGACACTAGTCATCCAAACTCCTCAAATGCTAATATTTTGCTCCATTTACATTTCTCTGTCCCTCTCTTTCTCTCTCCCGAATTATTCAACAGTAAGATGTAGATATGATGGTTCTTTATCTCTAAATATTTCAGAGTCTGTACTTCCTAAAAATAAGAATTTCTCATATATACATATATATACAGATACCTATCAATACATTTATATATCTATATCTATCTATCCATCTATACATATGTATATGTATCCACGGTCCGGTCATCAAAATCAGGAAATGAATAGTGGTGCAAAACTATTCTCTAAATCATCGTTTGGATTTCACCATTTCACAAACTGTCACTATACTGTCCTTTATTCTAGAAGGAAACCCAAGGTCATCTCCTGGGCAAATTTATCACGCCTCTTCAGTCAGCCTCCTGTTTTGTGGCACTGATACTTTTAAAGAGCACAGGCCACTTATGTTTTAAAATGGTTTTTATTCTATGCATTTATTCTACTGATAGAATGGGTTGTTATTATTATTACTACCACCAAATAGTGATTTTTCTAATGATGTCTTCTTTCTACCTTTATTAGTTGACTTTCTATTTATGAATCATATGGACTCAGAGTCTTACTTTATTCCGTAGGTTATAATAATTTGTTATCATTATTTATTTTGATCCTTTAATTGTCCCAGACTGGCCTAGTGGAAACCCATTTGGCCTGGTTCTTGTACTTTTGACATGCCTCCATCATTTTTTTGGACATTTTCTTGCTTTTTGCTTTAAGTTGTTCATCTGTGCTTCCCCTGCACCAGTGGAATCAGTCAGTGGTTCCTTTGAGTGGAGGATATTATTTATAAAACAAGATCTCATCTTTGTGTATGCTCATTGCTACTCAGCTCTGTTATCAGTAGAGCTGGGAAATTTTGTACACACACACACACACACACATACATACATGTTTACATGCATTTATACTTATTTCTGTATTTAACTATCTATACATATATTAAAAACTATGAGTTCACACTAATAACTCCAATTTCCAACAAGATCTCATGTTGATGTTATTTCCCTCTTTCCATATTTGTATTTTTAAAATATTTATATTTTTAATTAATTTCCATATTTGACTGCACTGGATCTTAGTTGCCACATGCAGGATTTTGATCTTTGTTGTGGCATGCAGGATCTTTAGTTGCCGCATGCAAACTCTTAGCTGTGGCATGTGGGATCTAGTTCCCTGACCTGGGATTAAACCTGGGCAGCCTGCCTAGGGAGCCTGGAGTCTTAGCCACTGGACCACCTGGGAAGTTCCCCTCGCTCTTTCCGTATTTGTAACTCCCTTCTCAACAGTGGAAAGCCTGGCTCCTGTTATCAATAATATACTCACTTATTTGTCCCATCTTAGAATGTGTGGAGGAAGAAGGCAATGGCACCCCACTCCAGTACTCTTGCTTGGAAAGTCCCATGGACGGAGGAGCCTGGTGGGCTGCAGTCCATGGGGTCGCTAAGAGTCGGACACGACTGAGTGACTTCACTTTCACTCTTCACTTTCCTGCATTGGAGAAGGAAATGGCAACCCACTCCAGTGTTCTTGCCTGGAGGATCCCAGGGATAGGGGAGCCTGGTGGGCTGCGGGTCTATGGGGTCGCACAGAGTCGAACACGACTGGAGTGACTTAGCAGCAGCAGAATGTGCAGAGAGTAGTTTCAAAATTGCTAACCCACACTGAATTCTAATTAGCAAGCTTCCTTTTTGCAGAAGCGGCTGTTGTTGTTGCTCAGTTGCTAAGCTGTGTCTGACTCTTTGTGACCTCACGGGTGGCAGCTGCAGTCCACGGGGTCGCAACAAGTCGGACACGACTTAGCTGCTGAACGACAACAACCACCTCTGCAAAAAGGAAGTTTACTAATTAAAATTCAATATTTGCTTCAAATTCTTTTTTTTATTGTCTGCGGGCATGTAATGCAAATACTGGGTCCAGAAGTTACTTAGTTCTCTCCCTTCAGTGTAGTTATTTGTTTTAAACACAGCTCTTGTTTCATTTCTATTCTAATTTAGATCTCTCGCTCCATCCTCGTTGATTTTCATCTCTTTTTTGAGAATGTGAGACATTAATATGGTCAGGATTATATAAAATAATATACTCAGAGAAGGGTTTCCCGGTAGCTCAGATGGTAAAGAATCTGCCTGCAATGTAGGAGACCTGGGTTCCATCCTTGGGTGGGGAAGGTCCCTGGAGAAAGAAATGGCTATCTAGTCCAGTATTCGTGCCTGGAGAATCCCATGGGCAGAGGAGCCTGGTGGGCTACAGAACCTGGGTTTGCAAAGAGACAGACATGACTGAGCGACTAACACACACATACTCAGAAATGTTCTCCTGCCATCTGCCATCCCCTCATCCTTTCCACACCATTCTCACCCAAGCTCTGTAGGTAACTGTTACGGACTGAACTGCAAAACTTACAAATTCTATGGTAAAGTCTTAACCCTGAGTACCTCAGAATGTGGCTGTATCCAGAGGTAGAGCCTTTAAAGATGTAACCACGCTGAAACGAAGTCGTATGGATGGACGCCCAATCCAGTGGGACCAGTGGCCTTCTCAAAGAGGCGAGTGAAACACAGACACGCCTCCCAGGGAAGGCAGCCACCCACAAGCCAAGGGGAGAGGCTGCAGAAGAGTCCAGCCCTGCGAACACCTTGATCTTGGACTTCTATTCCCCAGATTGATGAGGAAATCAACGTCAATAGTCTGAGCCCCTCAGTCTGCGGTGCTTCGTGCTGACAGTCCTAGAAAGCGAGCACAGTCAGCAGCGATATTAGTCCCTGGTCTATGTTGCCTGTTCCTTTTTGTTCAGATGAGCAGATGAACGTATATTTTCTTATTTTTCACTTTCTTTTATACCAAATGTAATATACTATAGATACTCTTACTTTATCACCCTCTACTATATGCTAGAGATCATTCCACATCAGTACATCAATTGCTCAATAAGGAGGCAAGCATGCATTACTTGAATAAACTCCACTTGGTCATGGTGTATTTTCCTTTGAATACATTGTGATATCAAGTTTTCTAATAATTTGTTTAGGATTTTCACCTCTGTGTTCATGAGGGATAAAGGACTGTCATTTTTTTCCTTATAGTATCTTTGTCAGGTATAATTATGAGCATTATTTGTCCTATCACTTCTTGGCCTTTTGCCTAAGATCAAGTGTATCATTATATTTGTCCTTATCAAATGAGTTAGGAAGTGTTCCCTCTTTGTTTCCTGGAAGAGTTTGTGTGAAATTGGTATCATTTCTTCCTTAAATGTTGGGAAAAATCCACCAGTGAATTCTTCTGGACCTAAAGATTTGTTTTTGTTTTTGCTTGGGGTGGGGAGAGAAAGGGGAAGAGGCAGGAGGGGAGAAAGATTTTAAGGTATAGATTTAATCTTTAATAGACACAACTGCTGAGATTTTCTGCTTGCTTTTTTGTCAATTTCGGTTGTCGTGTTTTTAAAGAAATTAGTTCGTTTCATCTAAGTTATCTGTGTTTCAGTGTAAAAATAGGCTGGAGGTGGGGAGGGGCAGGGCTCACTGAGCAGAGACCTGAAGGAAGGAGGCAGTACGTCATGCAGATATTGGGGAGGTGGGCGGGTATAGCAGAGAGAAGAGACAGGAGGTGCAAAGGCCCTGAGGCCTGCATGTCCCCAGTAAATTGAAAACAAAAATGCAGGCCAGTGGATAGAAAGAGAGATGAAGAGTGATGGAGGTGAGGTCAGACAGGTAATGGAGTCCAGACCACCTGTGAGCATGCAGGCCGTTGCAGGGTCTTTGGCTTTTACTGAAGGCTTTGAATAGAACATAGCTGAGATCTCACTTACGTTCAAGCAGTCAGACTGGCTCTTGGGAGCAGACTCAAGGGCAGAGAGGGAAAGCTTAGATGGAAGGCTTTTGGTCCAGGGAGGTAACAGAGGAGGTGGTGAGAACTGGTCGTGTCCAGAATGACTTTAAAGGTAGATGATAGGATGGACTGACGGAGTGGATGTCATGTGTGGGAAAAAGAGAGAGGTCAGGATGGACTCTCTGGACTTTAGCCTGAGCTTTAACCATTTGCTCGGTTAGAGGACAGGTTTGGGGAGGACGTTCAGGATGTGGTTTTGGAGAGCTGAAGAGTCAGGTGCCTGTTAGGGAGCCCGTGAGGAGATCAAGCAGGTGTTTGGGTGGATGGAGTGAGTGCAGGGGATGGTGACATAAATTCGGGAGTCAGTGTCATGTAGCTTTGAAAGGACTTGTAAAGTTGATGTCACCAAATGGGTACGTGTAAATTGAGAAGAGGGCCAAGACATGAACCCTGGGGTTGTTCTACGTCCAGAGATGGAGAGATGGGGAGGGACCAGAAGCAAGATTGCTGACTAGTGCAATGGGTTTTAAAAAGACTGGGGCCCCGTGGCCTCCTGGAAGCCCACTGAAGAACAGGGAGTGGTTGGCTGAACTGTAGGCTGCTGAGGGGTCTGGTACATGCGGACCGAGCGTGATCATTGGGTTTAGCAGCCTGGAGGGCAGTGGTGACCTTGTCAAGAGCAGCTGGCTGATGGGGCCGGCTGAGCCAAAGCTGATGGAGTGGCCTCTGGAGGGGATGGGAGGCAGCAACTCAACTGAGTAAGAGTAGGTCACTTCTTTTAAGAATCTGCATTCCTTGGAGGAATGGGGTGGTCCCCTGGGAGAGGCGTGGGGAAATCACAGCATGTTTTAATTATAACCCCCGGTACAGGAGCTGTTTACTCCACACCTAGGATGTATCATTCACATGAGACTCAGGGGTAAGGAGACACCATCTCTGCCCCCCATGCATTTCAGCAGCAGCCACGGACCTACAGAGATTTATACCCCAAGGCGGGTTGGAGTGTGAGGGAAGAAGCCCCAGGAAGCCCTGTAGAGGGGCCTGACCCAGCTGAGCAGGCACAGAAGTCTTCCTGGAGGAAGTGGCACTGTGCTGAGTCTTGAAAGGGAGGCAAGGAGCCCCCACCACCAGGAAGCCTTCCCTGATCTGCCTATTCAGAGGTATCATGCCTTTGCTTTTGCACAACATCCCGCATCTTCAGCTACTTGGAACTTGCTTCGTTCTGCTTGGTACTGGTTATTTATCTGGAGCCCATTTATGTGCACAGGATCTGCCATACCCAGATGCTCAGTACTTTCACCTGTTTTAGCTCAGTGAGTTCTCAGGGGCTCTGACGTCTGGTTAGGACTCCCGCTTTACCGATGAGCAAACTGAGATGCTGGAGGTGAAGTACCTTGTCCGAGGTCACCTTGCCAGGCAGTATCAGAGCTCTGATATGAATTCGGTTTGGTCTCTGTCTAACAACCTTTGTACTTCACGTCAAAGGCCTTTATACATAGCAGGGGCTCAGGAAATGGTTTTTTTTTTTTTTTTTGAGATGACACAAAAATGAAGTGAGGCTTTTTTTCAGAGGCCAGAGGAGGAGACTGTCTCCTGGCTGCACAGATACAGCTCGGAGGAGGTTTGCGTCCCTGATAACCCTTCACAGGACCTGCGGCGGGGAGCTGAGTGGTTTATACCTGGTAGCCTGGGCCAAGAGGTGAGTGAGCCTTGGGGAAAACTGAAGGTAATTCCAGGGGGCCCTGTGTGGCCTCTCCCCATCCTTCCCCTCCCCTCCTTCTTTTTCTTAAAAAAAAATAAAAATAAAAAAGCGTTCACTTTTATTTGTCTGCACTGGGTCTTTGTCGCGGCGCGCGTGCTCTTTGGTCTTTGCTGTGGTCTGGAAGACCCCCCCTTGCGGCATGCGAACTCTTAGATGTGGCGGTCGGGATCTGGTTCCCTGGCCAGGGGTTGAACCTGGGTCCCCTGCATTGGGAGCTTGGAGTCTTAGCCACTGGACCAGCGGGGAAGTTCCCTTCCTTCCTTCCTTCCTCTTTTTTTCCTTCTTTCTGCCTTTAAATCTTGCTCTCCCTTTTTTTTTTCTTTCTTTTCCTTTTATTAAAAATGACCGAGAAGATTTTCCTTCGTACGCTTCTTTTTCTTAGCTGCGATCACGCGGGGTGTTGGGTGCTGTGTTTGGTGGGGGAGCAGACTGCCTCCTCCTCCAGGGCGGGCAGCCGCGCTGAGTCACTCCCGGTCCGGCCCTGCATCCCGCCCCGCCCCCGCGGGCTTGTTGGAGCCCCGCGTCCTCGCCTCTACCTGCTGCCCCTCCGCTCGCGGCTCCCTTCATTAATCCTGGGGGCCTCCTTGGAAGGAAGGCTGGCCACACACAGGCGAGTGAGCCCTGGTCTCTGCCCGCAGTTACTCAGGGCCCAGGGAAAATTCTTGAAGCCTGGGATGGGTTGGGGCGGCAGCCCCCGGAGCCCGGCTAAGAGGTTTGGAGGCAGGAGGACGGAGCCAAACCCTGGGGAGGGGGGCGGGGAGGGGGACGGGCTTCCAGAGTGCAGAGGCAGGGCCGGAGCCCCCCGCCCCACCCCCGGGAGAGGGAAGGGGTGCAGGAAGGCAGGCCGTGCTTGATTTGCAGGGAGGGGATGCGGCTGGGGATGGGGCTTCAGTGGGCCTCAGTTTCCCCATCTGTCACCAGCTGGGGCTCAGCCACTCATCCTGGGATTCCTTCAGCTCTCGGGGTGTCCATTCTGACCCGTCAGGATGGCGAGTCTGGGGCAGTCTGGGGGTTCCGTTTCTCACTCGGAGGGATGCTGGGCCTCATGACCCACAAGGACATGACAGAGTGGAGAGGCTCACCTCTGGGTGGCCTGCATGCCAAGGCAAGACCTCTGCCCTGACCGGGATGTCAGCAGGGCTCAGTGCGGGGCCCCACCCCCACCTCCACGCCCTTGTCCCTCCTGGGTCAGTTCTTGCTTCTTTAGGACCTGGTGGCCTCCCTGAAGGCAGCGCCCTGCTCAGGTGAGGGCTGCCTGTCTGACCTCGAGCAGGGCACAGGTGGCACCCAGGGGTGGATGCAGGGAGACGTCGGGGGAGGGAAGCCCTGTGTTGAGTTGCCCCTTCCTTTCCCTGAGGATGGAAGGTTCCCATCACGCCCTTCATTTTCCTGTCACCCATTGTCATCCGAGGAGAAGGCAATGGCACCCCACTCCAGTACGCTTGCCTGGAGAATCCGAGGGAGGGGGGAGCCTGGTGGGCTGCCGTCTATGGGGTCGCGAAGAGTTGGACACGACTGAAGCAACTTAGCAGCAGCGTTGTCATCCGAGGTGGCTGAGGTTTGTGAGCTTCCCTAAGCTGTTGTCAGGCTTACGGGAGACAAAGTCCTGTGGCTTAAGTGATCACTTCTCATGTGTTGACTGACAGTTGGAAAGGGGACCTGGGGCCTCTGGGGCTGCAGCCACCGCCTGGGAGCCAGGGGTGGGGGGCACCCCCCAGGGCTCGGGGTCTCCTTCTGAGGGTGAGCCCCTCCCCGGCCTCAGATTCCCTCTGAGGTAGGTGGGCCGCATCATCTCTTGGCTCCTCCCAGTTGAAAAGTTCTCTGATCTAAATCCATCCATCAAACACTATTTTGAGGGTTTTGAAGTGAAGCCTGGGTGTTTTACATCAACCTACACACCTACCCTGAATATTCATTGGAAGGACTGATGCTGAAGCTGAAACTCCAATTCTTTGGCCACCTTTTGCGAAGAACTGACTCATTGGAAAAGACCCTGGTGCTGGGAAGGATTGAAGGCAGGAGGAGAAGGGGGCGGCAGAGGATGAGGTGGTTAGATAACATCACCAACTCAGTGGACATGAATCTGAACAAACTCTGGGAGATCCTGGAGGACACAGGAGCCTGGCGTGCTGCAGTCCATGGGGTCGTAAAAAGTCTTACGTGCCTCTCGGACTGAACAACGACAGCAACAGTTATCTCACAGCTTCCAGAGTTTGAAAGTCTCTTTTGACAAGCGTCTCAGATGAACACATTTCTGGACCAGAGGGGCTCTGTCTCGTGAGCCTCTTTTTCTGAGGAGCTGACTAGTCCTCTCTACATCCTGTAGGTTTGTTTGCTCCCAGTGGGAAGTTGCACAGTGATGAAGGTCTCTGTGTTACTCTGAAGGCCCTCATGTCTTCAATGTGATGGGGGCAAGCTCAGTGAGAGATGGATAAAAAAGTAGTGCCATCAGTAAATATCAGAGGATGGGGGTGGGGGGGAAGCTCAGAATAAGAATCCTAAGCACGGTTATGTAACAAATCAGGCATGCTATTATTCTCATGGAGCCTTACTTCTCCCCAAATTGACTGGTAGAGGTATTTCCAGTTAAGGTCCATTTGCCCTTTTATTCAAGCTCATGCTATTTCTGGTTATGGTGACTGACAGGCACAGCCCTGCAGCATTCCAGATGCTGGTTCACATTTCCCAGCCTCCCTTGACGTTATGTTGGGTCACATGACTAGCTCTGACCAATGGGCTGTGAGTAAAAGTGACATGTGTGCCTTCTGGGTTGTGGCATTTAAGAGCCAATGGGACTTTTTGATATCCCCCTTCTCCTGCTATGGTCCTGGAGGCCACCAGGAGTGGCTCAGAGAGGCAGGAGGGCCGCTAACATGCAAAGTATAGGACATCAGTGAAACTGCCTTTCTTGTGTCAAACTCTTACCATTAGAGATTATTTTGTTTCTGCATCACAGCCTGTCTGAGGCTGACTAATGTGAGGATGTAGAAATGAATGGTACCCACGTCACCAGACTGGGAGTCCTAACCCTGAAGCTCCTGCCTAGAGCACTGGGCTGGCTGTGGAACTTGGTTTCCCCTCCTGGAAACTAGCTGATATCCAACTGGTGGGTAGGAACGTTGGAAGGGCAGATGTCAACAGTCCAGCCCATGCTTGGCGTATAGTAGGGGCCCAGATTGTGTCTGTTCTTGTCTGGAAGCCCCTCCCTGTATTTCCACTCCTTCGCAGCCTAACAGGAAGACAGTCCTTTTACATCCACGTCATTCAAGCCTGCGTTTGGTCAAAGCTGCAGACGCCTGTGTCTGGGCGAGGACCCAGCACTTCTCAGAAGTGTGAACTCTTTAATCGGCTCCCCTCTGGCTGCACACACAGGCTGGAAGGTGGCAGAGCCATCCGGAGTCAGTCCTGCCCAGACTGAAGCTTTCCTAAGAGGGGTCCATGGGAGGTGGGGGCTGGGTGGGAAGAAAAGAATTTTCTTTCCCATCTGGCACATGTAGGAGCTGGGCTGGTTTTGTTGGCTTGGATGATTCACTAGTGTGGGGGGTGGTGGGGGAGGAGAGGGCAGTGGGTCATCTATTTCACCCCAAATACTTTTCAGTAAAACTCCAGAGACCCAACTCTTATCCAAACCCATATCCTTAGTCCTGCGTGGTCGTTGGCTACACTGCAAAGTAGTTCTCTGTTGTCTCTGACTTTTAAAAATTCTTTATTAAACCCCCAAATGAAAATGAAACCTGACCACACGCCAAGCTAACACCTCAAGTGGCTGAACGATTTCAGAGGAGCAGGCTCATGTTTTAGAGTCAACTGTGTGGAGATGCTGGGTGCGAGTTTACTTGGGGGGATGTGATCTGAGGGCTGATGGAAAGGCCCTTCTGCACCCCTAGAATTTCCCCCACTGACTTTCTGCTCTTCCCCAAGTTCTGCCTTTAATGGGAGCCTGAAGTTCGTGCAAGTGCCAAGTGGGAACAAGAGGCCAGCAGAGGTGCACACCTGCGGGGTCCAGGACGGAGGGAGGAACCTGCCATCCATCATCTCAGCTTCTGCTCTGTTCTCCGTGCCTCGATCCCGGCTTGGCACTGGATGGCAGCGTGTACCAGCTTCCGAAGGCCACCGTGAGAAAAGTATCACAGACTGGGGGACTTATAACAGCAGACGTTTACTATCTCACCGTTCTGGGAGGGGAGGCAGAAGTCTGAAATCAAGGTGTCAGCAGGGCCATACACCTGCTGAAGGTCTAGGGACAATGCTTCCTTGCCGCTCTAGTTTCAGATGGCTGCTGGACTGATCTTTGTCTCCATGGACATCCTGCCTTCTCTGTGCTTCTCTCTGTGCGTCTTCTCCTTTTCTTATAATGGATATTACCCTAGGATATTATTATATTACTCTAGGATATTACCCTACAATTATACATTGCCTCAAGTCATATTGGATTAAGGGTTGACCCTAATCCAGCGTAAGGTTGCCTTAACTAGTGATATCTATAAAGACTCTTCCCAAATAAGGTTACATACCCAGGTACAGGTGTTAGGATTTCAACATATTTGGGGGTGGGCGGGGACACAATTCAATCCATAACAGGGCACAGCCCATATTTACCAAGTGAATGATCAGACAGCAGGGGAGCAGAGAACGCTCTGGAAAATGAGGGGCAGCTGGCTCTAGACAGGGGGCTCTGGAACTAAGATGCTCAGATACGTCCAAACATTGCACGTGCTGGATGCCTGAGAAAGGCTGGCCTTCACACAGTTCACCACTTTGAGGCCCAGGGTCCTTCCCTTCCGAGAGCCACTTGTGCCCTTTTCTGGGCCTTTCTATTCATTAAGTAACTATAGAGAGACCAGACCCCAAGCCGAGTTTTAATGAGAAGGAAAAGTAAAAGATACAGTTTCGACGCCCAAGGAGCTCCCAGCCAAGCAAGGAAGATGGCTGGGACGGTAATTTTGACACCACAGGCTGTAGACGTAGGTCTCTAATTCGAAGTAGAATCGCGGGAAGATGTGGCAGAGCAAGGCTTTTTAAAAACTGTGGTTTAAAAATTTTTTATTTTATTTTATCCAAGTCAGGCCCCCCTACCCCGATCTGAAGAATACTTGACCTCACAATCTCTGGGGAAAATCTGGGCGGCCTGACTAGGATCCGGATTTTCTCTGCAAATACCAGGGCATGGGTACGGCTGACAGAAGCTCTTCTGCACGACGGCTTGGGACTGGAAGCAAAAGCGTCTCAAATGCTGGTTGTGAAGTTTCCAGGGGAGATTGTCCTCTGCAGGAGGAACAAGAGCCACCCTGTAGCTTTCCCTGTTCCAGAAAGATCCACGGTGAATACATAATTAGGCCCTCTGTAATTATCAGTTTGAATCTGCCTAGGACACTGGGACTCCCACCCCCTAATTTACCTTATAAATTTATTCTGCTAAAAAAGTTGAAAATGTCAGTCTTCTGTGAAAGCTGCATAAATGAATTATCTCCCCGGATGACAGAAGGTGGGAAGGAGGGGGAAGCTTCGAGAGGACATTCTTTATTGTGCATGTTTAAGAGTACCCCCCCACCCCCCACTTAGCACGAACCCCGCGCAGAGCCCAGCCAGGCAGCGGACTCCGATGGGAAGGGGACAACCCCAGCTTCTTGGCATCCCTGGCAGGTGGGGAGAAGCGCTTTTAACACCTGCCCCTTTGACTTCAGAGAATCCGGCATGCAGCATCAGGCAACGGAGGCCCCCAGACAGAAGGGAAAGAAGTGGGGAAAGGCAGCTTTTTAAAAAGGGTCCCACCTAACCTCATCCCTCAGTGGCCCCTGACCCCAGGATGGTACCCTGCCAGGACAGTTTTCACCGCATCTCAAAGCCAGGTGCGTGCCACACACCCCGCACCGCCCCCTCCTCCGCCACCCCAGCACAGAGGTCTTCAGGGTCCAGTCACTGCTCCCCTGATTCTTTTACAAAAATGCACGGTAGGTCTTCCATGACATTTTAGAAGGTTTGAAATAATAGGTTCTTATAAAAGTGCTGTTAGTCACTCAGTAGTATCCAAATCCTTGTGACCCCATGGACTGTAGCCCACCAGGCTCCTCTGTCCCTGGAATTCTCCAAGCTAGAATACTGGAGTGGGTTGCCATTCTCTTCTCCAGGGGATCTTCCCAACCCAAGGACTGAACCCAGGGTTCTGCACTGTAGGCAGATTCCTTACCTTCTGAGCTACTAGGAAGCCCTTTTTAAAGTCCCGCTAATCCCATCATCCTAACACAATAGTGGTTGTCATTTCTGTCTCTCTTTCCAGTCTTTTTTTCATAGGTGGTCAGTTTTTCTCCCCTCTTGCTCCCTAACACAAAGTATATAGGAGCCACAACTTTTAATTTTTAATTTCTTGTGGCTGATTATAAAAACGTAAGTGTCGGCTCTGGGGAATTTGGAGATTAACAGAAGGAAATGAAAGGTGAGCCTCTGGTCCCCATCTCCGAGACGATGCCCGCGAATCTCTCAGCCCTAGGTTTGTGTGCTTGGCTTTTTCAGGGCCCTCGTGCAGGTGATTTTAGGTCTTGCGTTGAGGTCTTGCTGCCTCGTTCATGCAAAGCCACTATGTGTCTGTCACTGTCCACGGAGAGGAGGCAGACCCTGCCGTCTGCTTTAAGGAGCTCAGAGCCCAGCAATTTGCTACAGCCTGTGTGCTGATACAGACAAGGTCTCCAGTACATAGCAGGTGCTTCACCAGCATAAATATGCTCAGGAAGGAAGCCCAGGGAACTTTACTCTTTCCACTCCGGAAACAAAATACTCCCACGTATACCATAGGTTGGGTTGGATGTGAGTTTCCTCTTGACCTCAGCTTAGGGCTCCCGTGATAATAATATCTATAATTTGCTCTGTTCCTACTATGGGCCAGGTCCCATGCTCCGGGCTTTCAAACAGATTATGTGATGTAATCCTTGCTGAGAGTCTTGGAGGACTGGGATAGGAGGACCTGGGACGCTGGGAAGGGAAGTAGCTCGCTTGAGGTCTCCCAGCAAATAGCTGGGGCAGGGGAGACCCAACCCCTCTGCTTCTCGGAGGTGTGGATCAAGAAGCTTGTGTGTCTCGAGAGGTTGCTGGAAGGACAAACCCAAGTCAGGGAAGGGACCGGGCTCTGCACTCTGTAACAGTCTGTGCCAAGATTGGGGATTTGTCTGACCTAGACTTCAACCAGCAGACCCCTCTGTCCACCCCCATTCTCTTGTGCTGTGCGTCAAGCCCCTTTCCTCTGCTGAGTCCTTTATGACACTCAGCATCTCCAGACCTTCATTATTTCTGCTCCTTCGTCCCATTTCCAGATGATTTGGTTTCAGAGCCGTGGTAACGTTTTCTGAATTTTGCTGTTTCCCAGGGTGTGTGGGGGATTCCCCTACTAACCTCATCTTTGGTCCTCTTTACATTTCCTCTTTCTCCCTGGGTCCCAGTCCTGCCTGCTCTCACTTTCCTTTGCTGACTTAATTCCACGCCCAGTAGGGCCTCCAGGGGCCGCCTTGCAGGGTGGCTGGGAATCCAGTCTGGCCCGAGGCTGGTGGCATGTTTGTACCAGACACCAACCCGGCAGTGATTCTTGCTCTGCATCTTTGAGACTGGGCTTGGACTTCCTGGGGATGAAGGTCCGTCTCTTCCCAGGATCAGATAAGATAAACTTCTCGAGTTTCTGACCTAGCAGGCCTTGAGGGTCTGGGAACTCTGTACTCGGTGTTTGGGACCCCTGACCCCTCCCCTGCTTTGCCCCCATGGCACTTGGGAGGCACGGCCGTGGGAACCTTCGGTGGGCTGTGACAAGGCCACTGTGGTCCTATCCTGTGTCTGCTTCACCGCACAGTCCGTGGAGCAGGGGTGGAGAGCAAATTCAGGTCTGTCTGGATGAGGAACCATACGGCTGTCTTGGTGCCATGTACCTGCTTGGCGCATGGCAAGCCCCCCCTCCGCCCCATCTACATGTGATGTTGATGTGTGAGTCACAGTGATGCTGTGTGCTGACTGCTGGGTGCCAGTGACCGGGCCAGTGCTCACCTCTGCTCAGACAGTCAGCCCACAGGTGCTCTGGAGCCCCATCGGACCAGGGAGGTCACTGAGCTGAGAAGGAAGGTCCTCTCCCCTCTCTCTGGACCAACCGGCCAGTGGGCACCCAGTACACAGCCCGAGATCCCAGGTCTGCTCCCCCACCCCCAGCTGCATGCAGCGGCAGGGTCGGAGGGAGAAACTTCGAGTTGGAGGTGGCAGACAGCTCTCCTGGGCACCGACAAGAGGTCTGGCCTTCTCTCCTGGCAGGCAGCGTTTAAGGGGCTGATGACTCATCCAGAACCAGCCTCCATTCTTCGTGTGGAGGAGAGCCTTGATGGGCGCTGGAGGCTAATTGCACGGCGCTGGGAGTAATGCAGCTGCTGTAATTCCTGTCACCTCTAACGACGCAGTGGGAGCTTCCGGGGGATCACGCCAGGCATTCGGGGGCCGTCTGCATTCTTGGTGAGTGTCACTGCCAGAGGTCGGGCAGGGCACAGGGCAACCAGGGAAGCGGCGCCTTCTGGCCACGTCTTTAATTAAATGAGGCCCTCTTGTGACCACTGTTCAGCCTAATAAGTTGTCTCCAGTTGCGGAGAAAGTTGCTATTAAAGACCTGATGGGAAGCAGCAACTCAGAACAGCCTAGCTCATCTCAGGACAAGACTGTCTTTCCTAACAGTTTCCGGGAATGACATCGACATCTGTCCTGGATATTCCAGCTTTCGGGGGCGGGGGCAGTCTCCCTGTGGCCCTCTCCTGGGAACCTGGGGGCTGGCCTGCATTCAGCCCTTTACTTAGGAAGTGTAACCCTTAGAGATCGGAAGAAACCTGGGAATAAGACAATTCAATAAAGTAACAATAAAACATCCAAAGCCTTTCATACTTTTTCACTTTCTTTAACTCAATTTATTTTTCATTTTGTGGACAGAGATTTAGTCTGGGTATTAGTTTATGATTCTTTTTTTTTTTTGCTGAAGGAATTACTCAACACACACACATATAAAAAGGAAATATTATTTTTATCATTTATTTTGTGCCATGTATACCATAGGAGAAAAAAAAAAAAAAAAAAAACGGAGCGAAATCACTTCAGTACCGCTGTGTTTTTCATTACAAAGTTATTACATATAGAAATTACTCCAAATTATCTGAAATGAATGGAAATTATGAGGTTTAAATTCCCCAGGTTACTGCAGGCACAGCTCTGGAAATTTATTTTGTCATCTTGCTGAACATAATTGCTACAACAAAATTTCTTCCATTTTACAACTGCAGCATAACTTATTTATACCGGTGTAGCTGTAATTTTACATCAATAAGTTGCATGGGAAGGAATACACAGGTGGTAATTGAAAACAATAATTTGTGCTGAAGTCCAGGTGGAACGGTTGGCTGAGGAAAAGACTTCAGTTACCGTCGGCAACGGCGCGTGTCACCGTGGCCTCTTCCCACCCTGGTGGCATGTACCCGTCAAACCGTCCAAACACCCTCCAGCTTGTCCCCTGTGGCCGAGGCGGCGAGAGCCAGGGCTGGTCTGACCTTAGACCATGGCCTGTGCATCCTAGTCCCCAAACTGAGGCCACGGGGCCCTGGGGGACGTCAGGGGGGCCCGGCCCCCCTGCCCAGCTCCTGCTTTGTCTCCCCCTGCTACCTGGCTTGCTTCTGGGTTGGGGGCCTTCAGGTGTGTGCGTGCCGCATTGCTTCAGTTGTGCCCGACTCTTTGTGACCCTGTGGACCATAGCCCACCAGCTTCCCCTGTCCATGGGATTCTCTAGGCAAGAATACTGGAGTGGGTTGCCATTTCCTCCTCCAGGGCGTCTTCCCCACCCAGGGACTGAACCCACGTCTCTTCCATCTCCCGCATTAGCAGGCAGGTTCTTTACCACTAGTGCCACTGGAGCTAATTAAGGTGTTTGATAGATATCAGTTGAAGTATGAGTTCTTGCCAGAAACAACGACAATTCGATTCCCCGAACACGACGCAGAGCGTTAAATCCACTAATGCTTTCTACATTACTGTGTTCCTACCCGGCTGGAATGTGTGGTCTGGGTACAATACCGAAACGGTCCCCAAACAGGCGTCCTCACTCCTCAGTTCTCTAATTGTTCCTGTTAAGCAGATACAAATAATGAAACTGCAGATGCCTGTGCTAAATCCTAGCAGCTGATGAATCTATGCAGTGGAATCCGGAGGTCCAAATTCAGATGTGGCAAAAAATTGACCATAAATCTGCCGTGTGTAGACGGTAGACCATCAGAGACAGGTCAGAGATCAGTGTCTTTGCTCCTATGCAGGGTTCCATTTCAGGACACGTGGGAGGGAGAGAGAGAGAGAGAGAAAGACAGGCAGAGGGAGAAGCAGAGGGGCTTTGTCGCAAGTTCAAATGGGAAACGTTACTGCCACATCCATATTTTAGAAGCCATTCTTGTTTCAATGATTCCAAAGGCTTAGAATCACACCAAAATCATTTTTTTTTAAAGGACCCAGTTTAAACTAATATCAGAATGCACAGCAATCCAGGATCTCAGTCTTCCCTGGGCAGCATTAATTACCTTTTGTTGTTGCGAATTGTCTGCCTTGTAAATTGAGCTTTGTAAATTGTGTGTCTTCAAGCAGAGACAGTGTTTTAGAATGCACACAATGGAAGAACTTTGACAACTTCCACCTTCTGTAGACATATTATTCTTTCTCCACCAATGTGTCTGCAGTTCAAACTTTGAGTTGCAGAGCCTTGTTTATTTGTCAGCTTGCAACCTTCACCCTCCTCTAGTGAGTAGAGGGAATGGCCCTTAAAGATTTTCTAGGATACAAGCTACCTTTGTTGAATTCACTCGAAAGCCTACGTGGCTGCTTCTAAAACTACGAGACTGCAAATGAGGTCTCCCAGATCCCCCTGTCTTTTCCAGCTCTGGAAGGCAGAGCCGAAGCAAGGTATTGGCCGGTTTTTAGTTTTATTTTTTGGTAAGCGCCCCCTTGCAGCATCTTCATTAGTGGTGCCTTTGCCTGACTCATGCCTCTCTCTCCTCTGTTCCTGCCTAAGCGAGTGCTTCCCCCTCACTTCCCTTTTTCACCACTTCCTTTGTAGAGCATCACAGCGCAGACAGGAGTGTTCAGAGCCAGCGTTCAGATTGGTGGGGTGGGGAGGTGGCGAGCTCACAACTGACTCAGATGCGTCTACAACTCCAGCTGAGCATTTACTGAAACTTCCTTTTTCTCAAACTGCTTAAGGATACAAACTAATTAATCCTCATGGCCTCATAAAACCCTTATTAAGAAGGTGATCATTATTACCTCCTTTGCTGGCCCCCCACCCCCCACCATTTCCTATTAGCAGACACCTCACTGTAGCTCCAGGTCTGACGACAGCCTCTGACAGCCAGAGCTGGGTCTGAAAACACTCTTCAGAATCCCAGTTCTTTCCCCAGATGAACAATTTTAACTCTCTCTTCCTTGTCTGTGCTCTAAAGAGGATAGATTGACGGTCACTAAACCACTGACTTCAAGCTGGTGTCTGTGTGTGTGTGTTTTGCATTTTCAGATATGCAATTTGGAGAGTTGATGACAAGACAGAAAGCAGTGGAGAGACCCTTTCTGTGCAACACACACACGCACACACATACACTCACCACAGCCACGCTGATCTCTGTGGACGTGGTGGGTGGGATCTGGTGAAGTCTGACCATCCTTGTGAACAGTATTCCCATCAAAACGACCAACTGGGTGATGCCAATCCCGACCAAATTTGAATTGATGACTCAACTAAAGAATTAAAATTAGCAAGGCAAGAAAATTCCAAATGAGGTGAGAAAGCTGTAGAAATAGTTCCAGATCCTCTAGTACTGAGCCATTCAATATCATTTCTGATGACAGGGACAGAGCTAGGAACATTCGATGTGGGTGTAAGTCTTTTTCATATACGGAGAGCTGGGTAAGTATTTTTTTTAAGGAAAATAATACATGAATCAGGAACAGTGACTTTGGTTTAACCCCTCATAGGCTGCAGCTATGAAAACAGCAGGCAGGGAAGCCTCACAGATTCCCAAGAGCTTCCATCCTTCCGGGAGTCAGAAATCTGCCACTGTATCAACCCCAGGTATTACTGCAGAAATGAAGAATGTGTGAATGATGTCATGCTTTAAGAAAAGCAGTGCTGCTACTTTCAGTGGATGGAAAGAATCAACCCATCACTTGTTGGAAGGCAAGTTTTGTGGTTCAGCCTCTGCTATAAGGTGACAATGCAAAAAAAAAAAAAAACACAAAAACAAAACAAAAACCAAACTCCAAATCTAGCAAAGCTTTCATCAAGAATTATTGGGTCCTAGAAATTTGCTGTAATACTCAGAAATGGCATAAAATAATTCTAGAAGATATTCCAGGAAGCTTAAGATGCCTTTTTTGTCTTTTGGAATTGAAAACTCCTAGAGATTCGGGAACAGTGAAGAAGGAGATAAGGACCATCTTGGGGGCCTTATTAATATGTACGTAAATATGATTTGCTTAGGACTTCCATTGCGGTTTCCTAAAAAGTTTAAAACAAGTCAATCCACGATCAGATGGATGCATTTTATTTATCCTCACCTTCAGAGTCAATAGCATTTACAGATGCTGAGCAATAGAAATCACTAGATACAGTTTGCTTCTGAGTTTGCCCACCTGTGAATATGAAAAGATTTGCCTTCTTTTTGCCTGGATTTTTTTTTTTTTAAGCACCAGAAATAAAATCCAAGGTAGTTTGATAAGACAGGTCGTTGAATTTTTATGTTGCCACAAAGTTATCTGACTACATTTTAGAGGGTGGAGCCTTGTGTAAAAAACAAATGAAACATCCGTTTTCTTTCTGCAGAAATTTTGAGAATTCCCATTTTTACTGACACTACACATCTTGATTGGTTCCGGTTTTTTAGTAAAGACGTAATACAAAATATAACAGCTCAGAAGGCAAAGATAACATTGCAGAATCTCAAATAGGGCTAAGAGTTAAGTACTGAGAATTGTTCAAAGAATTTTTAAAAAGCCTGGGTTGTGGGGAGGAGGGAGTGTCATGTGACTGTTTAATCTGCCCCCACTGCATGGCCTGGGCCCTGTAGCCACACTGGGAACCAGAGCCCCACACAAGGTTAATAAAAATGCACTTTGATTTGACAAAACGATTTATGATTCTCGAACTATTCCTCAATAAAGAAATTTAAAGAGACCGAAAAATTTGAAGGATTATCTGCTGGAATGCACTGCGAAGCTAGAAATATTTGTGAGTTCAAAAAGCTTTCTGACACCGTCTTTTTTTTGAGTGCAGAAAATGTGGCATTTCTTTCCATCTGATTCCTGTTTGCACAAAGACCCAGCTCTGGGCCCAGCACACAGTAGGTCTGCAGCAGGTTTTGGAGAACCCAGTTGGAAGTATTGTATTTAGCGCCATATTTGTACTTCACTTTCCCCTTTTATTTTCATATGTTAAGCACCTGCACCCCTCTCCCCTCCATTCTGGGGAAGGGAGTGACTTTTATTCTAAACAAAGCCTCGGTCGATCAGGGTACGGGGTGTGTGTATGTGTGCGCGCGTGCGCGCGCGTGCAGTAACCGTCTCAGAAGGTTCTTGGATCGCTGGCCTGCCTGGGGTCCTGGGGAGGGTAACAGGGCTGGGGCCGGGGCCCGAGCTCCGCTACCCGCCTCCCGCTCCGCCTGCCTGTTGTCTGGGCATCAAGCGAGTGGGGAAACATTAGCGCGGGCCAGCTGCCGAAGCCGGGAGGGGTCGAGGGAGAGGTCAAGGTCGGCGGAGAGGCGGCTATCGATCCGGCTTGGAACGCGAGACAGGGAGCCCAGCAAGACTAAAGGGGGAGCTGTGAGACCAGACATTAACAGCTTTCAGCGCTAATGATGCCCGTGCCAGACGGGCAGAGGGAAAAAAAGGAGACTGGAGCGGCAGCTGGGATCGCTCGCTGCCTGCGCCCGGCCGCCTCTCCAGAGAGGAGGAGGAGGAGGAAGGCGAAGGGGCCAGCGCAGGGCCGGGCAGGGGCAGGGCAGCCTCTCCCCGGCCGCCGCGAGGTGGAGCGCGCCGGCGGGCGGCGGCGTGTCCAGCCCTGCGCCGGCCCGCCCGCGCGTCCTTCTTCCCGCCGTCGGGGCAGCGCGGGGCCAATGAGGAAGTGCTCCCCGGGTCAGTCGCGGCCCGCGCCGCCCCTCGCCCGCTACTTCCTGCTGGGGGTGGGGCGGGGTGCCCCCTCCCCAGACGCCGCCGCCCGCGTGCGCGCGACTTAGCAGCTGCCGCTGCGCCCCCTCCCCACTCCCGACCCCGGGCGCCTCGCGCAGTCCACAGAGAGGGGGGGCCTTTCTTGGAGGGGGGGTACCCAGTCCCACCCCCACTGCCCGCAGACCGAGTCCCCATCCTTGCAATCAACCCCGGGAGGGCGAGGGTCGGCCTGCTGGGATTTCGGGCGCCTGAGCGCAGGCGGCGGGGAACCGCCGGCAATTTGAGTCCAGACCTGCCTCCTTGCGCTGTGTGACCTTGGACCACACGCTCACCCTCTCTGGACTTCACACCGTCAGTTCTCAGCTTAAAAAAAAAAAAACAAAAAAAACCCAACTCTCCCAAGTTTAAGAATGTGGGCGAGTTGGGATGGCCGGTGTATGGTATTCTTGAGAAGTTTATTAAAGGTGCGTGTCGGCATTTTTCTTTTTTTGTCTTTCTTACTTAGGCCACTTTCCTGGAAAGATTTTCGTGGCGGGGCTGGATGGGAGGAGAGGGAGGTGCTTCCAGACTTTGGACCACGTGGAGGTGGGGTGTCGGTGGTGGGTGGTGGGCATGCCGTCCCGGGTGGGGAGGTCATGCGGACCGGTTCTTCGCCCGCCCCCTTTGACCCCCTCCGCCCAGTCTCTACCAGCTCGTCCCCCGACCCTGAAGCCCGGTCCGCAAAACTGCCTGCTAGAACATATTTTATTGTTATTTTTTAATGGGGGGTGGCTTGGGCAGGGAGCTCTTTCTGTCCTCGCTAATGGGCGCTGCGCTCCGGTAAGTTGTCGGTGCCATCGCCCCACCCAAGATAGGCCGCCAGAGCCCGGCCTGGGGGGCGGGGTGGGGTGGGTGCAGCTGGGCTCGCGCGAAGCCCAGCCCCGAGCCGGGCCCCGACCCGCCCTGGCCGCCTCCCGGCCCAGACCCGAGAAACCCTGGGAAGGGCGAGGGGGCCGGCCGCGTGGCGCGTCCAGCCGGGAGGACAAGTCGCGAAACGGATGAAGTTGGCCGCAGCTGGAGGAGGGACGAGGAGGTTGGGGAGGGGGGGTTGTGGATGTCCACGCGGACCGCGTCCTGGCCTTGTCCCCGGGCCGCGGACAGGCCCCCACACCTCCTCTCAGCCTCGCCGGCTGGAGATCAAACGGCTGACAAGGCAGCTGTGTCCTTCCTTTCCAGACTGACGGGCAATTTCAAGTCCTGCCCTGGGCGGAGGAGCCCTGGGGGTGGGGGGCGTTACTTCCAGGCTGCAGTAATTGTCAAGGGGTGGGAGGGGATTGGGGGACCCGAGGGGGGTCACCCACGCGAGTGTGTCCAAAGATCCGGCCACACCTACTTCTGGGTCGGCAACTATGAGACGCTCTCCCACGTGAAGCACCCCTGCCCCTCATGCCCATGCTTCCGAGAAACTTTGGCGTTAGGGGTGGGCTCTGTGTTTGACCCCAACACTGAATGGGATGAGGTGCAGGGAGCGCAGATTTCGGGTGGATATGCCTTCCAGAATGGGACTCAAACAAGGTCTCACGTTTCCCCGCCCCTCACTGTGCCCCGAATTCTCTCCTCTTGGTATCTTTTATCTTGTCCCCTTGGCTCTCCCAGTTTGAAATATTAGGATTTATATGGAGACACTTTTTGGAAGTTTAACCCCGACCCCTCAATAAAAGTGAAAACAACCAAACTGCTTTCCTAGGGAGACGGAGTAATTGACCATGTGGCCCTAGTCCTCGTGTCGACCCCAGCACTCTTTCATAGCCACCCCCCACCCCCCAGGAGCTTTCCAATGAGTGGGTGGGGACTTGCGTTGCTTCGACTTACTTCCACGCACACCGCCCCCCGCCCCCCTTCTCTGGGGGTCCAGCTCCCTTGAGGGGAGGAGGGATGGAGAGGATTTTCTTTTATTTAAAAATATCTTACCCACGGCCCTCCTTCCCTCCCCCCATTTTGCGCTGCCAGTGCACCAGGAGGAGGGAGCGCACACAAAAAAAACGCCGCACGTGTGGCCGGCCTGAACTGCGGGTGTGCGCACGGGCGAGTGTGTGTGTGTGTGTGCGCGCGCGCGCGCGCGCGAGTGTCTCTGTATGTGTGTGTGCTTTCTTGTTCTCTTACAGGGTACAATGTTAAAAAGCCACCGCTAGTCGCCCCCAGTGCTCCGACTCTCTGGGTCTTTTTGTCTCTAGTGCAGATTAAACGTCACGTCCGCACTTGAACTTGAATTTTATCCCATTGTACAGAGGCAGCCCCAGCCATAGAGAGACCGAGAGCTCCCAGAGAACCCGGACTCCGCCATCTTCACGTTGCAATCTATAGCTCCCAGTCCGCGCCCGCACCGACCCAGGCGCACTGGGCGAGCCGCCCCGCAGCCCAGCTCCCCCCGGGCCAGCGGCTCCAGGGGAGCGCTGGGGAGCGCTCGCGGGGACCCGGCAGCCTCTCCGGCCGGCGCCAGCCTGCCAGGTGAACTGGGAAGGAGCCGCTCCTGGAGTCCCCCCAGAGCCTCGGAAGGGTCAGTCTCCGAGAAAAAAACAGGCAGCCCGCAGAAAACCCAGAAACCACCGAACCGGGGCAGTTTTACATTGCTTTGGGTTTTTTGAGGGGGCGGGGTGAGGGGATACGAGACAAGTCCTCAAGTTTTCTTGGCTTTTTTTCTTTTCTTTTCTTTTTCTTCTTTTATTTTTTATTTGTTTGCATTTTCCCCCCTCCCCCCCCTTCCTGGTAGAAGTGCGCTTTACACCTACCAGACCCTCAAAGTGTCAGGAGCCGGTGCAAAATCCGGTTTAAGTTCGAGACATTTGGAAGTCCAGGAGGCCAAGCAGTTTGAAGAAGTGTATACAATTTTTTTTCCTTGAAAAGAATATATTTTTGAAGAAGCCAGCCAGTCCGCGGCAAGCAGCAGCAGATTTTTTTTTTTCCTTTCTCCTATTTTATATCGAGAGGTTTCGCTTTTTCTTTCTCTTTTTCTTTTTGCAAATAAAAGAAAAAACAGCATAGAAGAAAGCGCAAAATAAAGAAGAAGAAGAGGAGGAAGAGAGGGCAAGAGAGGAAGGAAAAAAAAAAAAAAACAAACCAAAACACCAACCCGGGCAGAGGAGGAGGCGCGGCGGCGGCAGCGGCGCGGCGGCAGCGGCGGCGGCTCGGACCCCCTCCCCCGGCTCCCCCCATCGGTCCAGCTCTCCGGGCGATGTCAGAATAGATGCCGGGGCAATGTCCCGCCGCAAACAGGGCAACCCGCAGCACTTGTCCCAGAGGGAGATCATCACCCGTAAGTGTCTGCGGCGTGCGCGCGAGGGGCCGGAGCGTGGGGCTCCGGGCGCCCAGGGCTAGGGACACCGAGCCGGGCGCAGCCGGGCCGAGTGCCCGGGCGGCCCGCGGGCTCGCAAAGGGGCAGCGGCGTCGGCCCAGAGCCTGGTTGGGGGTGCGGGAGGGCCTTAGGAAAGTTTCTTTGCAGCCCGGGGAGTCCGGGCGCTGCGCAGTCCGATGCGCCGGGGGCTTGGGGGCCTGCGGAGCGGGCTCCGGGGCCGGGGAGGGGGCGCGCAGGCTGGAGGAGGTGTGTGTGTGTGCGCGCGGAGTCCGGCTGGACGCTCGCCCCTCCGAGCGGCG
>SJYT01025012.1:39137-115368 GCA_006410635.1 Cephalophus harveyi | reverse complement strand
GGCAGGGCGCCGGCCACGCCGGTCCTCGGATTCCGCTGCCGCCTTTCTCTCCCCTCCTCGTGCTATTTGCAAAAGAATCCAGCTGCGCGGCTGTTTGCTGGGCTCCTGCACCCCCACCCCCATTTCCCCACCTCCGTCTGTCTCCTGGGATGTTCTTGTCTTCTTCCCCCCCCACTCCAAAAAAAAAAGGTGGGGGACATCGGGGGCTGGTGAAAAATCCCTGCCACGAGGGGGCTGGGGGGAAAGGGTTGTCAGCTCGGAGTGGGAAGAGAGGGACGTGCTTGTAAAATAGTGGGGAAAAAATGAAAGAAAAGAGGAAAAAAAGGGAAAGAGACCTATCCATCTCTTACCCATCTGCCTATCTCAGATCTTTCATCTTCCCCTATCTAAATAAACAAGGCAGGTCGCAGTGGAAATCCACCGGCTGAAATCGTGTGGATTTCAAGCAAGTGGCGGGGAAGGCAAAGTCAGTCAAGGGGGCAGAGACGCAGCAGCTTCCAGCGTCCCGGTCGGGTTTATTTAGCGAAGGGAAGAAGCGTGCGGGAGCGGGCCAGGTACGGAGTTAGCAGGGGAGCTCGCCCGGGTGCCTGCACACTTGCACCGGGAAGGTCGGCTCGCCGCGCTCCCTGCCTGCCGCAGCCCGCGGGGCCGCTGCTCTGCCGCGCGCAAACCTTTCCCCGCGGTCCTTTCTCTCGTGGTGCCGGAGTCGCCGTTGCTTTTTTTTTTTTAAATTAAATTTTTCTTTTAAAATTGCAATAGAAATAAAACATCCTCTGGGTGCCATCGAAACCGCGGGCAGGTTGTGTTCCTTGCCATCCTCCGATCACCTTGTCAGGCTGGGGCCCGGCTGCCGGCGCGGAGCTGGAGAGGGCTGTGCGCCCATCCGTCGCCGAGGACTGGCTGCGGGGCGGCCGAGAGCCGAATATTTATGTTATATTTTAAAAAATTTAAATAAATAAATAAATATATAAAGGGGTTCTCCCCTCCCCGGAAAACCCAGCATAGGAGCCATCTGCTCGGAGCCTCCGCTGCTGCCATCTCTCCTTTGTTACAGCACATACATTAGTAAGAATTTGTGGATTTATGATTATTTTTTGGGGAGGGGAATAGATATGAAAGTGGGCTTGCCTTGGGAGAGGGACGCCTTTCTGGAGGGAGGGAAGAGGGCTTCTATTTTTCACCATTGTAACATCAAAGAAGACTTGCTGGTTGCATTTAAAACAAAATGTTTTGCAACCAGATTTGAGCCTGGTTTGATCAAGGTCCTTTTCACCCGTTGACATTTAGTCCTTTATCGAGCCTTTAGCAATCTCTTATTCTACACCCCCACTCCCCCCTTTAGATGGTGGAGCGGCTGTTAGAATGTCTGTAGTTGCAGACACCTAATTTCTCCAGGAGGCAATTTGCCCCACAGAGCCTCTGTATAATTGCAAGGGTTGTTTTTGAGGAGGGGGAAGTTGGGGGGGGGGTGCTCCGGTAAGGGGGAGTTATGGGGCGGGTGCATTGCCAAACTGGCAGCAGCGAAGAAGCCAGGAGTGTTTGCACTTGTGTGTAAAGGGGGAAAGAAGCAGGTAGGTTCGCTTTGCTTTTGCTCTCTCCCCTTCTGGCATTCCTGGGACCTCGGGCACAAGCCCTGGCTGGGAGCACTGGTGGCGGCTGGGCGGCGTGGGGGGCCAGGGGTGCCTGGTGTGACATCCTTCCCTCCGTTGGTTCCATGGCTGTCTCAGCCTTGCTCAGAGCAGTGCTGGGGAAAGCCCGGCTGACCCTGGAGCAGTGGCTGGGAAGGAGAGATGGGGAGAAGGAGACCAGGGGGTGGGGGACAAAGGATATCCTGCCTGCTTTTCAGGGGCCCATGGAGCCCAGGGCATGTGCAGGGGTTTAAGAAGGGAGAGTGGTCCAACCAGTTCTCAGACAAGGCTATTTATTATCCCCAAAGCAGCTGGCTTTTCTGTCTGTCCTGTGTCACCAGGAGGTGGGAATGCAGGCAGGGGGAAAGGCAAGAATGGGATGCAGTTTATTTAGGCTTAGGGCCTGTACAAGTGTGTCTCCTCAGCGATGCCGGAGTCGTGGGTTTCAGGTGCTCTGGAGCCCTGGCCAGCCAAATGGGTGCTGTCACAGCCCTGATCGGGGACCCACGTTTTAGCTTTTAAATGTGAAAAGAAACCACCTAAAGCGTGGTACATCTTCAGTTGGGTGGCAGCCCGCTGGCTTCAGGTTCTTTCGAGATGATGCAACTTGGGATAACTGATGGTCTGAGACACAGAAGAGCACACAAACGGCATCGATAATCTTGGGGGTGGGGGTGGGGGGCTGGCAAGGCGGAGAAGGACTCCATAATGAGCTAGTTAAATTTACAGACAGGGCCAGAGAGAAGAGGAGCCCGGGAGGAGAGTGTGGGAGACAGCTGGGGATGAAGACCTAGGCTTCTGGTTTGTTTCAAAATGTTTGACCCAGATGGATGTGGCTTTTAAAGCCGGAGGACAGACACAGCTATTAATAAAAACAAACACAAAACAACTCAGTGACAATAGCGAAGAGGGGAGGATGAGGGACAGTGGACTGACCAGGCAGAGAGGGAAGGGCCGTGAGCCGGCGGGGCCAGGCAGAGTGAGTGGAGAGGCACATGAGACTAGCCTGAGACTTCCCGAAGGAAATAACAAACCCGGGGTAGATAACTCCAGTGCAGGTGATTTTATTTTTCAACAACCCCCCCAACAGGTTTCCTTGGAAGATTAGTAATTTTCCGTATGAGTTCACGATTTTGCAAAACAACTAGAGAGACCCAAGATTTGATGCAGAAGTTAGGCTCACCGTGCTAATTCCATGGTTGCCTTTTAAATTAGGTTTTGCTGTAGCTGTATGTTTTGAAGGCCGCTGCGCTTACAATTATCTTAACTCCCAAGGGTAGAGTGTATCTCCAGGTGTCCACGTATGTTTCAAAATTGGGCCTCTGATAAATTTCATCAGATCTAGGCCCCTCTGTTTTTTTGATAATTCTGGGAGGGGGGGAGTGAAGTTTGTCCCCCTTCTGCACAGAAGGGAACCCCATATCATTAGAAGTGTGACATAAGTCAGCTGCTCTGATTCTAAGGGAGAGTAAAACCGTGTTCATCCAAGGTGTTATGCCGGCTGATTCTATTCATTTGTAATTCACACCTGAGAGAAGACAGCCATGAGCATATTTTAACAACCCCTAGTATTTTAAAGGGTAGTCTTTCCCTCCCTGAAAATTATGTACAGTGGCGCATTTTTTTTTTTTTTTGAGGGTGGGAGGTGGGGGTGGGTGCTCTCTGTCTGTGCTTTGGCCTTGGAGATTTGTCTGGCCTTCAAAATATGTCGTAACAGAAAAGCGAGTCATTTCTCAAATGCCGGAGTGAATACAGCTGCTTTGGGGAAGCCAGCCTTAGGAACATGGAGGGAGGCTGAGGTCAGATTGGGTGGGGTGCTTCGGTGGCCACTGTGCAGGGCTAACTGGGTCTTAGGGTTCCAAAGGGCAGGCCAGCTTGGGGTGCACTGGGCAGTAATTAGCCTTCTGTCTCAGGGGAGCTGGAGGCAGGCAGAGCAGTTGGGTTCCCACAGACCAGTCAGCTTCCCGCTGCATAGCGCACCAGTTTCTAGCTGCTTGTCAGAATCCAGCTCTTGGTGCTTGCCTTTGGGCTCAGAACACGGCTTGCCCTCACCTCCCCTTTTCCCTTTTCATCTCCTTTCTCCAATCTTTTTGCATTCTCTGTTGCTTGTTGTGATAAGAGACTTTCCAAAATAAACTTTCAGTTGAATTGGCTTTTGGTGGATGGCAAGGCTGCAACGCCCAGCGGTGCCTGGCGCCACTTGGCAGCTAGGGGGAGCTCGGTGCCCGTGTCATGCGCGGAGCCGGCGCCGCGAGGGGCCGGGACCAGGCTTCCATCAGCCGCGAGAGCCGTTTACGTTGCTGCAAAATGTCTTAAGTGTGAAGTTGTAATATTGATTTTCCTGCAGAGAGTCGAGCAGGACAAAATGAGAATATAAGTTTGAGAAATCTATTTTCAAGCTATCGGCATTGATTTACAAGCCTTCACTAGGCAGATGGGACAGTTTTTCTTTTTTCTTTTTGAAAACAATTGCGATGCTTAGTTTTTTGAACGGGTGTGTTTCTTCTGGTTCGTCTGTGGTCTTGACTTTATGAATTCCATTAGGTCGTCGAGGCACACGGGATGGGCTGTGGGGGGGTGTCTGGGAAACGTGAACCTCGTTTTGTCCGTTCCTGTGTTGTATGTCACAGACCCCGCGATCTGCCGCTGCCTTGGGGAGTCATGTGTCTAAAACAGCTTGATGAATGGAAATCCTTTCAGCTCAGATTTTATAACACTCGGATTCTCAATTCCATTTATTAGGTAATGTTCCCACTGTACTAAGGGAAAAAGCATCAGTCCCCAAAGAGATAAAATGCCAACTCAAATAACATGTAAAACTTTGTTTGAGAGGAGTATGTGCTTGTGAGACCCAGCTTTGCTAATGCTTTTCACCCCGAATGGTGCCCTTAATGGACGGCCTTTAACGAGATGATTTCTCCCCTAACCGTGTAATTTCGTGCTAGGGAATATGTGTGCTTTTGATCACAGGATTTCTGGATCTATAATGTCTTCTCCAAGTTCAAGAAATCTGCAGACAGCACAGTTAACCCTGAGTCTCCTGTACTGAGTTCAGTCCATGGGCAGAAGAGGTTATGTGGAGACAGGAAAGGAGTGCTTTATTCTAACCTAAAAGAGAAATAAATTAGGTCAGACAAAAGCCCAGCGCTGTCATCAGCCGGGGAAAGAGCCTTCAGTCTGTAGTACGGAGGGCCAGCAATTTATGTGATGATTTCTCGACTTCATTTAATGTTTGAATCAAGCCTGTTGTAAGCACATTGCGGCAGTGAGCTCATTTGACAACTCAGAGATAAAACGCCACTGTTGTCTTGAACCCTTGGGCTGGGGCCGTGGCCTCTGGCCTGCAGAAAACCGTTAAAAAAAAAAAAAAGTCATGTCAAAAATCCCCAATCCTTCGCCTTGGAACTTGGGGGAGTTTCACAAGCTGTAACTAAATACAGACTACAGGTTCGACAGCGTGTGAAGAAAATAAGTATATGAGGAGGAGGGTCAGGATGGGGTTCCTGACCTTTGGGGACCATCTCCTGCATCTCCTTAAGGAGATGGGGCTCCTTTAGGCTTAAGGAAGGACCCTCTGGCTGGGTAGGTCCTACCTTTAGCTAAAACTCTCCAAGGGCTTTGGACTGGGTTTGATGCCGTTGTCACATTTGGAAGGACGGGGGAAAATAAATGCTCTTTGGGGACTGTGGCCGCAGTCAAGTTGTTGAAGCTGGCCAAGCATCCTTCTCTGAAGGTAGCGTTAGCTTTGGGCCTACAGGCTTTTCTTTTTTTTTTTTAAGGGAGAGGGCACAGCAGAACATCAGGGATGGATGTCTGTGTCACCCGGCTGCTCTGAGTGTGGCTTTGCCACTTTCCAGCTCTCTGTTTAATCCCACGATGGGGCCTGGGGGCCTGGCAAGGCCCTCTTCCTCATCCTACAACCCTTCCTTCCCAGACAGCCAAACGTCAGTGAGATCTACCCGGGCTGTCGTTCCCTTCCCCAAGAAAAGCCATTTGCTGACCGGCTCCCTTGAGCAGTGGTTTTCCCCAGGCATGTGTAAAAAGTGCCGAGAGCAGGCTATTTGGAGGCACATGAAAGCCGAGGGACACACTTCGAGCGTCTTCCGCATGAGCCCGGGAGGGGAGCGAGGGGAGAAGCATCGTTTTTTTACTGGCAAAAGTGACATCAGATCGTGGTTTGATTAATGGTGCTACATTCACGGGAACTCTCGTCCGGCATTTTGACATGTGCAAGTCTTTTGTGTAGTTGCTGAAATTCAAGAAATTCATTCTTTATTTCTTTTTTTCCGAGGCAGCTGATAATCTGCTTGGGTGTTGAATTAGCCAGCCCGAGCTCTGCTACGATAATGAAATCCCAGACCACACCGAATTAGGTAACTTCAAAGTAAAAAAAAAAAAATCCTCTGTTTTACACAACTTTTTTATGACCCCCTTCGACTGAACTGCTGAAATGCAAATACACTTGAGAATGTTCTAACGAGTTCTATACTAAAACAGCAAGCAAAAATGACTCAGGAAAGTTGAGTGCCAGCGTTATTGTGATGAACATGAGCCTCAGAAATGGATGCACTGCTGAGAATTAAAAAGCGGGGGGAATCAAGTTTAAATTTCTACCTTGGAAACGAGGTGTTGGAAGCAGTTTCCACTCTTGCTGTTTTGCTGTGAGCCTCAGAGCCTCGCCTCCAGTTAAAGGCTCTCAGTTCAGCATCCTGTGTGGAAGGTCCTTTTCTTCTGTTTGGCACCTTTGAAAAGGCGCAGCATTAAAGAAAACAAATCTCTTCATTGGGCCTCGAAGAATGCTTTTATATGTTTTATTACGAGCTCTGTCGTGTCTGAAAATTTAAGGTGTTTGCAGGTTTATTGAATCTTCTGAATGTTTTTAGAAGGATTTCTA
Organism: Cephalophus harveyi; assembly: GCA_006410635.1. NCBI lineage: Eukaryota > Metazoa > Chordata > Mammalia > Artiodactyla > Bovidae > Cephalophus > Cephalophus harveyi. The sequence goes on along the minus strand of SJYT01025012.1, from coordinate 108,846 downwards.
TAGCAAAGCGTTTTTCTTTAAAGAACTATCTGATTTCTCAAAACATAGGTCACTCCATGCTTTGGTATCATGGGCTTGACTTTTTTCTCAGTCACCTTGTAGTAGTGGACGGGCTCTGTGAATACACCTGAACGGTGCTTTCCTTGTTCGTGGGGTCTTTTTCCTCCTTTTGGATGTGTGAGACCCGGCCTCTGGAGGTCAGTTTTCGGGGATCTGGAGAGGCGGGTGCACTGGGGGAGGTGGGGAATTTGGACTAAGTCTGTCGAGCAAGTTAGGGGAGTTTTCAGGGATCCGATTTTAACATGCTTAAGTATCCTGAAACCAGGCTGGGGGCCTAGAGGACAGTGTGTGTATGTGGCGGGGGTTGTTCTTCCTACCCTCAGAACCCCCCCACCCTTCCTGAGGAGTGCTGACTGGGTTCTTCCTGCGTCCCAAACCTCTCCTCGGACCGGGAGTCCCCACTTCCCTGAAATGCAGGTCAAGCCTGGGTCTTCCGACGATGGGCCCGGTCAGCCAGACCCCGGGTCATCTTCACAGACAGGGAAATCCACATTACAGATGAGGTTGTGCCCCGGCCTCCTTCTTTCTGTCCAGATGTCAGAAACATGGAAGATTTCACTTTGAGGCGGGTGCTGCGTTTGGCGCGGAGCAGGCCGGGCCTGGGGGGGTTGGTGGCGGGCCCGGCCTGTGCCCTTCCCTCTAGTGTGAATGTGGCGCGCGGCCTGGGCCCCCAGCGATGTGACACCTGGAGCAGGCTGGAGTCCTGCTCCTGTTCCTCCCGGGAGGACGGGTGGTCCAGAAAGAGAGAGCCCAGACCTGTGGGACCTGCCTGGGACCAGCCCAGGTGCCCCCTCTCTGGGTCCAGCAGCAGCCCCAAGCCTTTCCTGGAGGCCAGACGGGGCTGGGTCCTAACCCTTCGTGGCCCCTTGAGGACGTTCCAAACACGTGCCTGGCTCGGCTGCGGCTCCTCTCCCACTCCTCTGCCGCCCCGCGTGATTCCCTCTGAGCGGAGAACTTCATAAACCTCTTGTCGAGCCTTTAGGCGTCCTCTGGTCATAGATTATTTTCTCTGCCAGGAATTGATTCCTTCTCTCTCCTGTCTCCACCACCCACCCCCCGCCCCGACCGCAACGACTGTCATTTTCTCTTGGATCCAATAAATTAAATGTTGATGGCGGTTCAGAAAGTGTGCTCCGTCGAGGGGTGCATTTTGGTGGCGTTTAGGGGTCTTGGCCCCTCCCTAGATGTTCACGGGGAGGAGAGTGACAAATCCTTTCGCAGATTGTTGGTTTGGAGCTGGCTGGCGGAGGCTGTCTTCGTAGGAAGCAGGTGTAACGTGTCCTCCCGTCGGATGCGGCGCTCCGGCGCGTGGATGCTCAGCGTCTCTTGTAAACACGCGTACAAATAGGATGGCGGCGGTGACGTCGGTGGCACAGGATTTTGAGAGCCTGGCACCCCTCCCCTCACCTCCTTCCCCTACCCACCCCACCCCCATCACCGAAACAGTAATTCTCCATGGGTTTCTCCTGGTCTGTGGCTTAGCCATTAAGGACAGAGATTTGGATTTGAATCAACGCAGGGCTGAGGGGAGGCAGGCCTGTGTGCTGTGTGTGCGGCAGGGCACATGCTCTGGGCTCTGGGGACAGCAGGAGGCCGGCCCCTTGGTTGGAATTCCCCGAAGGGCAGGTGCAGGGGCAATTGTTAGAGGAGACCCAGGGTGCGCAGGGCCCTTGGAGCCAGCGTGTGACGGGGGTGGGGGTCCCTGGCCAGGTAAGGCCCGCTAAGCCCCTGCAGCTGCTGGGGGGCCTGTGGGCTGCTTGGCCCGGTCGGTGTTAATGATGTCTTTCCATTTCTGTCTTCTGCCCAAATTCCTTCCCGGCCAGCCCGAGGCCTGGGGGAACTGGTCTGAGGATCAAGTGTTTCCCCGTCCACTTAACAGGAATGTCCATTAGTATCTGTGAATCCTGATTTCATTGCTTCTAAGTGTATTTATGAGCTGGGAGGAGGCCTCGCCTTGTAAATGAAATGTGGTTTTGTTATAAAAGAAAATGACAACAAACGTGTAACTGTGTGTGTGTGTAAATATGTTTGTCCATGTGCTTTAGGATGTCACGGTTCAGAACCCACCCCAGCCAGGTACCTGGTGTGGGAACAAGTCATCAGCTGCACTCAGTCATCTTTCCTCCCGTTGAGTCAAACGTCGCAGCAATCCGTTGACTTTATTCGGCTCATGAGCGTGAGGGCAGCAGGGTTTTCCAGAGCTGCCGACTCTTGGGGGAGCTTTGCGTGAAAGCGGAAATCCTCTCCGAGGAAAGGACCTCATCTTTGCCTTCTTTTTTTTTTAAAAGGCTGGAGTTTGTGGGACAAGGCAGCCGGAGGGGCTGGTTTGTAGGGTCTGGGAGTTTGAAAGGCTGTTTTATGTATAAGTGACTTTTCTCTTTCCTGGTGCTTTCTCGTCTCTGGGTGGCAGTTTGGGCGACTCTGCCTGACAAGGCAGAGGCCTGGTCCTCTGAGCCTGTGTGGGGCAGTGGGTCTCCACCCGCGCCCACAGGACTGAGGAAGGAGGGTTTGCGGGGGGCAGGCCCCATCTCGCTGTGCCCTTCTCTGAGCCTGGGCAAGTGGGTCTTTCTCCTTTTATTTCTTCTGTGAGCGATCGGCTCCTAAGAAGGGACACAGGCGCGTACACACACACACACACACACACACACACACACACACGCACCTGGGCAAGTGGGTCTTTCTCCTTTTATTTCTTCTGTGAGCGATCGGCTTCCAAGAAGGGACACAGGCGCGTACACACACACACACACACACACACACACACACGCACCCCCACACCCAGCTCAGTATCCGCCTGCAGAGGAAATGAAACCACAGCCCGCCTTTGGGGGTGTCTCCGAAGGCCTCAAGCATGAGATTCAGCAAGCTGTCTTGGTCCACCCGCTCTGACCTAAAAGCTTGACAGTTTGGGGGTTCGGGGTGACGTTGCTCCTTTCCTGGGAAGCGCCTCCTGCAGCAGCCAGAGCCCAGGGCTCCATGCCCTGAGGGGGTGGGGTGGGCAGAGGAAACCCGGATCCTTGAAGTTGGGCGAACACCCCCTGTCATCTCCAGGAGTTTTACCTTCAGCACTGCATGTGGGAGGGGAAGGACATGTTTTCGTTTCTTTTCCTCCTGGGCGCCTTTGGAGGAGGCAGAGGGCTAGACCCTGGGTCTGGGGACCCGAGTTCAGAGCTGTCTTCCAGATGGGACTCCAGTGGGGCCTGGCTGCCCAGGCTGGCTGGCTGTAAGAGGGCTGGAGGCAGAACTCAGACCTGCAGCCCCGTCAACGGCTTCGGATACTTTCAAACTCAATTACTGGGGCTCACGAGGCTTGCAGCAGGAGGAAAGTGAAAAGGCAGAGACTGCCAAATAAAGAAAGGAATACCAGATGTTACCAAAACAAAACCAAAAAAAGGGGGGGGGGAGGAAAAAGAAAAAGTGTTGGTACAGAGTTCCTTAGCAAAAGATGGCAAGGAGAAGGATGAATACCTATGAACAGGCCTGCGTGACCTTTGCTCATTTTTAAATTAGACTGTTTCTTTTGCAAGAGAAAAGAAGTTTGAGATTATGTAGCTTAAAATCCCCCAGCAGAGAGGAACTATTCAGGCTCCTTCTCAAAATTCCCACCGGGGAGAACGTACTGACGGACTCGGCTGAAAAAGTTTAATGAAACACAAAACCAAGACAGGGGAAGCCAAGATGAAATTAGATGACAGGAAACATCTCCCTGTCCACAGAAAGGATGATCAGGTTGGGGTTCGGATGGATGAAATGTTGTCTTTGTTTATTTTTTATCAAATGCCCTTATAGATGCCGCTGAGTGCCAGGTCCGCTCAGGAGGACCAGGTACCTCCACTCTTTCTACCACAGAACTCACCCCTGTTTGATTTGAATTCTCGATTTCATTTTGTCCTTTTTTTTTTGGTTTTTCAGCTCATTTCCCTTGTGCCTCTCTTTCTCTCTCTCTTTTTTTTTTTTTTAACAAAACAGTATTTTGACATCCTCCTCCCATTTATTAAGGGTTCCTTCTCTAGCAATGGTGCACAATACATCCTTATATTTCTAAAGAACTGTTTTCACAGCCCTTCTCCTTTGGCTCTGAAATTATGTATATGTAATTGGTAATTAAAGGTGCGAGCTTTTCAATATAAACAGTATTGCTCAATGTTAGATCATTAAAGGGAAAAGAGGCACCGAATAATTACCTTTAACATTCTGACAAACCGTGCACGGGGAACCCGGTACCCCTAGAAACACTGTTCGGCGTGAGGGTTGTGATTACATTTTAACCATAGCAAAGCATCTTTTCATAAAATAAATTGGTAAATTAATTATGTAGCATTGTCTTCCAACTCCTTTTTAAGTAAACTCTGGTTTCTTTTTAAAGTGTAATTAATGGTTTCTGGGGCCGCCTTTGTGCACACTGGTTTTTCTTACCTTCTGGGTTCTTTTTTTTTGTTAGAGGTATGCAGACAAGAGATTTCGGATTTCTTCATCTGCGGGGTGTTTTTGGGCGGCCACATTGCCAGTGCATTTCTACATGTAATTCATCAAGGGCTCTGTCTGCTTTTCTGGAAGCACAGGCGGGATCTCAGATTGTCACTTCCCTTCTCCGCAACACCTGGGCGCCTACCCGTGCGTGCAGAGTTCACACGTGTTCCATGTCCTGTGCTGTCTGCTGGGTCTTCCACATGGACTCTCACAGGCCTTGAAGAAGCTTGTGCTCAGAACACGCAGAGCCGTGATTTATAATGTAGGATGGAAGATGCCACAGGATTTTTTCCTTAAATTATCTGTTCTTTGGCTCTGGCCCGTCAATAACTTCACTGCCACGGAATGTGTTTTCCTCCAGTCTGTTTCTTCCCTCTGTTCTTCTGTGGTTTTCATCATCTTTTCTTAAATGCCACACAACTTAAACCGTACCTGCCTCCTCGGGTTTCAGACCCCTGGCTGCCCCCTGGCTTCTCGGAAGACCCCACCACTGGCACTGTCTACACGGCCATGACATTTGCTCTTGACACATTTCACCTCGAGTTTGCTCAGACCCTGAGCGTGGATGCGACCTCACTGTCCAGTTGCCTTATTCAAGACCTGTTGGTTGACCGTGTCTCCCGGGTTTTCTGAGGGGGTTGCTGCTTTTTGAGGCGTTCATTAGCTTCAGAATATTTGGGTTCCTTGCCCCCTACAAAACAAAAATGAAAGGAGGTAGGTAGATCGGCTGCTAAAGAAATACAAAAACATACAGCCCATTGCAAGTGTGGTTTATCATCTGCCAAGAAATGCTTTTGCAGTCTAAAGAGTTTTTTTCTTCTTTCTTTTCTTTTTACTGGGAGTGAAATAAAAACCGACCAACAAAAAAGGACAGTAGGGAGTTGGTGAATGTCGGCAAAATCTACAAAGCGATGGAAGTCTGACCAGAAGCAGAGTGTTTGGCAGGGAAGCCAGCTGCCTCGTTCAGCCGACTAGCCGCGTCTCTTCCCTGCTTTTTTTTCCCTTCGATATTTCTTTCTGAACCAAGGCTCACTTGTTGCTTTCTGAGCCCGGGTCCTTTCTTTCTCTTGGAAAGACCAGTCCCGGGACGCCCGTCTGGGTTTCTGTTTGCCTGTTTGGTGTGCAGCCAGGTCTCAGGTAGAGAAATGCAAGCAGGGGCGCTCATGAATGGGGAGGACCTGAATGCAAGGTGGGAGGGAAGAGGGGCGTGCGACTCCCGCCAGAGCAGGGAGAAACAGCTCTGGCTCACTGTTCTAAGCCTTGGCCGCCCATCGGAATCACCTGAGAGCCTTAAAAAAAAAAAAAAAAAGACAGCCTGAAGCTTGACTCCCAGTGCCATTGGTCTGGGGTACTGCCTGGGTGCCTGGGGATTTTCAAAGGTCGCAGGTGGTTCTGAGATGTTGCAGAGTTTTCGAGATGCCTCTCCATCATGCTGCCACCAGGCTAGGGACGGTCCAGCCCCTGGTGGAACCAGGATGTGTGTGGATGTGCAGCTGGTCATGTGCGTGTCCGTATGCTGAACTGAAGGGAAATTGGCAGGAAATAAACTAGAAAGCCGTAAGATCCGCACTGCTTAAGGGGCAACCTCTGGGAGCTGCAAGGGCTGCGCCCAGAGCCTCAGTTTGCCCATCTGTGGCATGCAGGATGGTGAACCCCTTACATCCAGGAGTCTTGGGCGGGGAACGCGGTGAGCCCTTCGCATCCCACAGCGGAGGGGCCTGCCTCTCGGTGGGGAAGGGTTGGAATGAATGATGGGTCTTGTGACTCCTTAAGCCCATCTTGTCTTCTCTGCCCCTCCCCTTGTGCTTTCTCTCTCCAGCAGAGCCTGAGCATGTGGAGGCCGCCATCCTCGAGGAAGACGAGGGTCTGGAGATAGAGGAGCCCGGCAGCCTGGGGCTGATGGTGGGTGGCCCCGACCCTGACCTGCTCACCTGTGGACAGTGTCAGATGAACTTCCCCCTGGGAGACATCCTGGTTTTTATAGAGCACAAGAAGAAGCAGTGTGGCGGCAGCCTGGGGGCCTGCTATGACAAAGGCCTGGACAAGGGCAGCCCTCCGCCCTCCTCGCGCTCTGAGCTCAGGAAAGTGTCCGAGCCGGTGGAGATCGGGATCCAGGTGACCCCCGATGAGGATGACCACCTGCTGTCACCCACGAAAGGCGTCTGCCCCAAACAGGAGAACCTCGCAGGTATGGAACGTTGCCCTCGCCCGGCCGCTGCAGAAGCCACCCCAACCCCTCGGGTCCCAGGCCCGCCCTCGCCCCTCGCTGTGCCGGGGCAGGGGTGGCTCACCCTCTGTCTGAGGGTGGCGGTGCTGGGAGGGCCCGCGGGGCTACCAGGATGGGCTCGCCCTTGCCAAGGGGCTACCATCCGGGTGACCCTTGGGGAGACAGGCCTGGGGCTCGGAGAGGCCCAGCGGGCTGAGGGTTGCTTTGCTTTTGGCAGCGGGCTCCATGGTGGGGCCTCGTCCACAGCTGGCCGGGAGGGCAGGACGGACCTTGGGAAGGCTAGCTGGCCCTGACTTTGCTGGTGTTCTTGGCTTAGTCTCTGGCTTTGGAGCCTGACCGTATCGCGTTGGAATCTCTTCTTCACATCTTGGACAAAGTCAGTTTCCCCATCTGTGAAATGGAGCGAATGAGACTTACCTGTTGGGGGTTGTTGTGAGGCTTGATGAGATATTGCGTGTGGGCAGGGCCTGCTGGGGGCCCTCGTTTTTCTCGTCCACTCTCTGGCCTCGGGTTCCCATCTGTCTAAGGAGGCCCCTTCTGATGTTGCCTGGTGCTAGCAGTGGGCCCAGGGAGGGGCTCGTGGGAACCTGGCTGGAGCTGGTGCTCCGTGGGGGAGGTTGGCCATCACCTCTGGCACGCCCACCTGGTGGGCCACCTGGACGGCTGGCTTTGATCACCTGAAGAACAGGTGCAGGGGCTGGCGTCCTCGGGCAGGCCTGGGGAGTTGGCCTCAAGTTCTGTTCGGGTCCAGGCCACGGCACGCCAGGGCCTCCTTCAGGGAGCCCGTGCCCCGTGCCGCCCAGAGTGGCGGCTTCCGGTTTGTACTCCTGAGCTCAGGGCCCAGGTTGGCCCGGGTTTCCTAGAAGCGGCAGGACGCTATGGGAGCGCGTGCAGGGCTCGGATCCTGCCAGGAGACTTCGGATGAGCTCCTTCGGGGTCCGAGCCTCAGTTTCTCCTGGTGTCACCAGGAGGGACAGTCCTGGCGGGCCGAGTGGGTAGGTTCAAAGAGCAGGAGCTCCGTAAATGCTTTGCCAGTGCGGCTTTCCTCCTGGGGGAACTTTCTGGCACTGCAGTGCGCGAGCAGGTGGCTGGCCGAGAAGATTGTATCCATCTCCACCACGTCTGCGTCATGGAGACCAGCGGAGGTGCTGGGCGGACGGAGGCTTTGGGTGCTGCTTGGGGTGGGCGGGTGAACCTGGTGGAACCAGGACACTCTGCTCCCATGGGTGGGACAGATGAGTGTGGCCAGGAGACCCCCCAGCCCCACCCTGCCGTCACCCAGGAGGCAGTTAGTCAGGCGACGCAGCAAGGCCAGCTGCTCTGGGGCAGCCACCGGCAGGCCCTGAGCCTCCCTTTGCCCGTCTGTACAGTGGGGTTAATGAACTCTGTCTCCGGCCTGCAGTGGAGTGCCGAGTCCTGCAGGCATGGGCTGGGTCCTGTGCAACCAGACTGGCCTGCGGGGCTGGCCTTCTGGCGGGCGTCCTAGCGTGAAATCTCCCACACTCTCAACTTGCCCAGGGCGTTGAGAAAAGTGTCCGGCGTGTTCAGGCCAAAGTCCCGGCTGCCCCGGTTTCTCAGGGCGCCGAGCAGGTCTGAGTGATCCCACCTTCCTTAGGCCCGGAGCCCTGACGCGAGGAAGGTGTTGGGCCCCTTGTGTCTGTGTTCTTTTCTTTGTCTGACGCTGAGAGACAGTTTTCACCGGTGGCACAGACACCTGGCATCAGGGCACACAGACCTTTCGGGAGTGGCTTCTGCCTACGAGAGGGGTCCCATTCATGGTTCAGTGGGAAGGCTTTCTGCTTTTGCCAGGGCCCATCCAAATCCTCATTTCACAGAGAAGATATTTTCCAATGAGAGGCTGCAGATCATTGTGGGTAGGTTTGTTTAAGAAAGCAACTAGATATGATTTCATAAAAGGCAAAGTTAATCTCCAAGGCGGCTTTGTCCTCAACCCCCACACCCCCCAGCGCCCTCTGCCCCCTCCCTTTTTCGAGGCTGTAATACTGCAGCAGCCTACAGTATTTTTATTCTGTGTGTGACGAAATATATTCTTGGCCTTTTCTGTTCAGCAACAGGACGAATGGATTTTTTCATTCTCGAAAAAATATGTAAAATAATCCCTTAGAAGTCTAAGGAGATATGTTTGTTCAAAGCATTTAAAATGTTATTTTAATCAAAGGCACGAGACAGTCTCCGTGCTGTGTCAGCTAAAGACGACCATTCCGTTTTAACAGCCCATCATGATTTTTCCTTCCCAGGCTCCTTTTTTGCCTTTTCCCCTCCCTACTTTGACACCAACTTTTTCCTTCTTCCTCTTATTTTTTTTTTTTAATTTAATAAAAAGGAAAGATTAAAGAATAAAAACTTCAGTAGCTCAAATGTTTAAAGTCATTTAATATGGTGGGAGCATTAATTATTTTAGCTTAATTGAATTCTGAGGACTGCAGTAGTTGCATTTTTGTAGACAAGCCCTGTTTATTATTTCTCTGTGTAGATTAACAGTAAAGGAAACACAGATAACTTTTAGTTATTTATTGTAAAATAAATGTGTCAATTCATGTGTAAAGCAAGCTGCTCAAAGATAATTGAGTCTTTATATTTTAAGAGGGGGACTAGGAATTCCAGGCGCTTCTCCACCCGGGCTTCCGGAAATCTACCCAGCTGTTGCCCCAGCCCCGGGCACTGCTGGCCTTGCCCAGGCCTTTCCTGTCCCCGCTTCCTGGCTGTGGCTGGGAGGGGATGCTCCAGCTTGTCCATGCACCCCTGTCATCCCCGGAGCTGGCCCTGGTCGGTAGCTGGTGTGGGTGGTGCTGATTCCTAGGACTTGGCCTCTGGCTTGGTGGTCTGAGGCGGGGCGCTCACGTGGCTGTGAGGGTCCTGCTTTTCCTGGAGCCCACAGTCTGAGCGTGGTCCAGACAGGCAGGTCCCAACTCTCTTCCTACCAGGTGCTTCTAGAGGCTGGGCTTCAGAGATGGGCTGGGCAGGGCTGGTCTGTAAATATGTGGGGGGGGTCCCTTCCGCTGTTAGGGGCTTCCCCAGTGGTTCAGTAGTTAAGAATCCACCTGCCAATACAGGCGATGCAGGAGACATGGGTTCGATCCCTGGATTGGAAAGATCCCTTGTAGGAGGGGGCATGGCAACCCGCTCCAGTATTCTTGCCTGGAGAATCCCATGGACAGAGGAACCTGGCGGGCTGCGGTCCACTGGGTTGCAAAGAAGTGACTGAGCCCTGCGTGCACTTCCACTGTTAAGGATATCCCCAGGGTGAGAACTGAGCTGGAATTCTGTGAGCCATTGCCCCAGAGTGGCACTCGATCCTTGGGATGGTATTCTGGAGGTGGGTATAAAGAGATTAGTTAACTACAAAAAAAAAAAAAAAAATTACTATCTCCTCATCCTCTCACCTCTCTCCTACAAAGACTTCGGAACAGAGGATCCCGACGCCCGGGGTTGGAAAGACCGGGGTCCCTGACTAAAGCACCTTCTGTCAAAAAGGTGTGACCAGGGTGGGGTGGGGGGGTGGTTTGGGGATGATTCAAGCACATGACATTTCTTGTGCACTTTACTGCTATTATTGTTACATCAGCTCCACCTCAGATCATCAGGCATTAGATTCTGGAGGTTGGGGACCCCTGTCCCATTGCATTCATTCATTCATTCAACTAGAACCTCCTGTCCTTCCCCGACCCTAGACATCCCCACTGGAAAGAGCCCCCATGGGGCAGGAGCATGGTGGGAGGGTGGCCATGTGGGGACATGGCCAGGGCGTGAGCTGCCCTGCCCTTGATGTGTACGGTCGAGTTCTGGGGTGCTGCTTTTTGATGGTGTGCCGGGGCTGGAGGAGGTCCCTCGAGCTTCTGTCCAAGGCCCCCCTGCAGATGGAGGGCTGGTGCTGGCCAGAGGTAAGGGCTTTGGCTGGAGATCTGACCCAGGGGCAGGCATCTGATACACGTCTACCTGTATAGGAGTTCTTCCTGTTTCTTAAGATCCCTTCCCGCCACATCCTCCCTGCCTCTGAGGAGGGTTCTGATGGAGCTCGAGGACCCATCCATCGAGGGCCGTGGGAGTAGTGAACCCTGGGAGGGGAGGTGAGCAGGGTCCAGGCTTTGCCAAGAACATGAGTCTCTGAGCTCTTCTCTGGGATGGGCGTCCTGAGGAAGGGTGCGGTGGAGCAGGGTTAAGGGTGTCTGGGTTTGCCATCCACACCGGGGAGCCCAAGTCTGCGCCCACCCTGCTTTCTGCAGGCCACTTGCAGTGTGACATGCCCTTCTGAGCTGCAGGTCCTCATCTACCTAACGATAATTGTGATGTTTAGGAAGGACGTGTGCGTGGCGTGCATGCTGCGAATATGAGTGGGCTCCTCCTCCTTCAGGGATGCTCTGCTGTCTCTCTCTCTGGCTCCATCATCTCCCAGTGTTAGAATGGCGACCGTTGGTCTCCCTGGGATCTGGGAGAAATTCCCACTGGGTACTGAGGCTGCCCGTCAGAAACAACCTCAAGGACAACAGTCGCATGTCCCGTCTGGCGTGTGGCCCCTCCTTTCCCATCTTCGGTCACGTTACTGTGATCTGGTGACAACTCGAGGGCAGGTCGCCCAGGAGGAGGGGTCTGGAGGGTTGAAGGAACGAGTTGCTCTGGCGCCGGTCGCCCAGGGTGGGATTTCCGAGCCCACCCAGGCAAGTCGCTTCACTTTTCTGGATCCCGGTTTCCTTGTCTGCACCTGCTTTTTTGGCTTCATGCTCAGAGTTCAATGAGATGAGAGTGTTAAGCACCCACCCAGCACAGAGTCTGGGCTCAGATAGATCCCTGAGAAATGGAAGCATCTGGAAAGCTTTGAAAAGAGTATGGACCCCGCCTGGCAGTGTGAGATGCTTGCCTTTCAGAGTCAGTGTCCTGAAAACTTTTATTGGATGTCTCTCAGCCATTCCCTCCAGATTCCACCTTAGAATTCCCACTGTATAGCCCCTGATCACAGGTATTTCATTTTTGCGCGTTATCACCCCTTCCACAACCAAATGAAGCTATCAAGGGAGGAATGAGCCATCAGCTGTCAGCCACAGGTTGGCCTTTTCTTTGCTCCTTCCCCCAAACGCCAAGTGTCAGCTTTCTGGAGAAGTGCAGGAGACAGCAGCAGGCGACAGGGGGTGGCAGGCTTCCCGGGCTGGAGGCGGCGGCAGGTCCATGCTCTGATGGCTCCACCTGGTTCCTTTATCAGGAACCGGGAAGGACTGGAGATGCTCCTGGGGGTGGAGGGCAGAGTTCACGTGGCGGGCAGGGCACACACCAGGGCTTTGGTTTGGGGGTCCCAGAGACAAAATGCATTGCAGAAAAGGGCTTCTGCTCAGTCAGGGGATTTACACTGCTTCTCGGAAAACGTTTGTTTCAGACTGTAAAAAATAAATAAAATAAGTGTGAGAAAAAAATATTAGCTTGGCCAGTAGGAGAAACTAAATAACTTGCTCGTGCTGGAAACTGGAGATAAACCCCACTTGCAGGTTGTCTTAAAAAAAAAACCCTGCATTTGATATATTTAGAGTTGTTATTTTCCCTTCAAATTAAGATTAGTTAAATCCATGTGTGTTGTGGCATGGATTATATTTTTTTATTATTAAATCGTGACAGCTAATTATTAGTTCTGTCTGCACCAAGGTGTTGTGGACTGTTCTGTCTGAGGGACATGGCCCTAGTTTCTGGCTCGGGTAAGCTGGGCATTGTAGGACTGACCTCAGAGCTTGGGCAGGGCTGGTGGGTGGTGGGTAAGAGGGGACCAACCTGGTCACCCACTGAGCTAGGTGCTTTTCTTGGGTTGAAATCTCACCTTGAAACAGATACTGTTAACCCCGCTCTGAAATAGATGTTTCTAATCCCACTTTGAGTTGGGGCTCAGAGAGGTTAAGGACTTGCCCGAGGTCACACAGCAAAGTGGAATCAGACTCGGGTCTGCCTGGCTTCTTCATACAGCACAGAGTATGGAGGCTTTTAGGGAGAGGGATTCTGATTTGCTTGGCTGGTGGAGCCATTAACGGCAGGCACTATCTCCAGACCCCATTCAAGGTGGTCTTTGAAGCCTGTTCCAGGTGTGACCCTTGGAAACACTGCCAGGAAACCCGAGGTCCCCAGAAACCTTGATGCAGTCCCAGGCACGCTCATACAGTTGCCCACACTTCCTGGTGAGGGTTTGGAGAGACAGGTGGCAGAAGAGCAATAACATAAAAGCAATAATTCAGATGGACAAGGGCTAGAACTGGTATTTTGCCGGTGACTTGTTGTAGGACCTTCAGCTAAGTGTCCATCTCTCCAAATCTCAGTTTCCTGTGAAATGGAGTTACCCTTTCGTATTGGCCAGGCTTGTTCTAAGGTGTGGTTTAAACAGTGTGTGTGTGTACTGGCTTCCCCGGTGGCTCCGTGGTCACAAATCTGCCTGCAGTGCAGGAGGCGCAGGCTGGATCCCTGGGTCGGGAAGTTTCCTTGGAGAAGGAAATGGCGCCCCACTCCAGTATTCCTGCTTGGAGAATCCCACGGACAGAGGAGGCTGGCAGGCTACAGTCCGTGGGTTCGCAAAGAGTCGGACACGACTGAGAACACACCCATACACACACAGGCACACACACACGCCTGTTACTAGGTCCCTGTGCATTTGTAACTGTTAAATAGTAGTCGCCAGTGGAGTGAGCGGGGTTCCGGCCTGAGCCGGAAGGATCTCTGCCTTTGCCCATCCTCGCCTGTGTAGAGACCTGTCTGAGCTTGCGTACTTGGTTGTTGGCAGGGCTCTGGCCACACCAGGCTGCCCAGCCCTGCAGCTCAAGGCAAGCCGTTTCCTCTCTTGGAGTCTTGGTTTCCTTTCCTGTAAACGGGGATGGGTGGTCTCAGGGAGGCGGGAGACAGCAGGTAACCTTTGTAATCTGTTCACACCATGGCAAAGAGTGTCAGTAAGCTCCGCAACATGACTATAGCACTACGTCGTAGCTGGAAGTTGTATTGAACTAAGACAGAGACGCAAAATACCAGTCAGTGAAAGGGTCAGTTCCTCCCCCTTTTAGGTTAGGGACCTTATGATCTGATTTATATAGGTGGATCCATACTTCCAGCAGGAGTGCAGAAAAGGGGAAGGAAAGTAAAGGGAGAGAGAGAGAAAAAGGTACTGGGCTCTCAAGAGGAGAACCTAACCAACATTCAGCCTCAATTATTATTATTATTAGGGTTTTTATTTGACAGTAAATAGTTAGCAGTTGACTTAAGTTTTTTATTAGCCTTTTGACAGCTCCCCCCCATCCCCTAATTTTCATGGCTGACTAATGCGTAACCAGCAGCTCCTGAATCTCTCAGGAGTGGGCTAAGACAGCTCCATAAATAAGGCGGCCTGGCTGTCACCCTGTGCCCTTGGATTCCTCTTTCACCGAGGAGACAAAAAGATCTGAGTTTTTCGTATTTGGGTTTTTAATTTAACACGTCTTCATTAGAGCTTACAACGTGCCAGTCACTGTTTGAAGGGCTTTACACATGCTCACTGATGTAATCCTCCCAGCAGCCTCACTGTGCAGAAGAGGAAGCTGGAGCACAGAGACGTAAAGTCACTGACCCAGTCACACAGCCAGTGAGCGGGGCCCCGGCTGTGGACTCCGGCTGCCCAGGGCCACACAGCCAGTGAGCGGGGCCCCGGCTGTGGACTCCGGCAGTCGTGCTCTTTCCTGTGGTGAAGCCTGTGCTGCCCGTGGTCATATTTCACCCCGTGTTCCCATCCACCGTCTCCGCCCCGCTAGGGCGGTAAATCAGATGCTACTTGCATTTTGTAGATGAGGAAGCCGAGTCGCAGCGAGGGCGGGCGCCTTGCTCAGCCGCCCTGTGCTGTGCTGAGTCGGAGGGCGAGGGACGGTGCCTGCCTCGCCTGCCCGTGTCCTGTGACCAACCAGCGGCATGGTTGTGTCTAGAAACCAGGCTTCTGACTTCCAGCCAGCAAGTGACCTTCATAGGGTGGCATGGGGGTCCTCACCCGGTCATCTCCAGGGAGCTCAGGCACCCGGGGTTCCTGTGGGTCTTTGTGGCTGGCAGGGCCCCTTCTGCTCCTTGTTTCCCAAGGGTGCAGCTCCATGAGGGAACCTGGGGTGCAGTGTGGGGCACGCTCCACTGCTGTCCTATGCCTGTCTGTGGGTTGCTTGTGCCTTCTGCCGTCTGCGCAAAAGCCATCTTATTAGGAGCTGACCCCTAGGGTCAGGATTGGGTTAGCAGCAGGCCTGTGGGCTTACTGCATGAAGCCTGGGGAGAGGCAGGCCCCTGCAGGCTGGGTGACCTTGAGCAGACCCTCCCCGTCTCTGGGCCTGAGCTTCCTTAGTGGAAAAGGAGTGACCAGCAGTTTCTAACAGGTGCAGGAGCCGGTGCAGGGTGAGGGGCGGACTCCAACTTCCCACCTAAATTCCCTTCCCTTTTTTTTCCTAAAAGAAGCCTACAAGTTTAATTTTGTTGAATAAAGAAAGTTCATTCCAGGACTTTCCTCATTTGTTACATAGTGGGCTTAGGAAGTAAGTTTTCTTTGAAGATATTGGTGACTGAAAAGGATAAGTATTGCATTAAAGGATACACGGGGCTTCTTTCTGCGCTGTGACAGTTCTCCTGGGAGGATGTGGTGCTGCCCCGTGACAGTGATCACATTTAGACTCTGGGTCCCTCGAGTGACCTGGCTCCTTCTGGGCATTGTCCCTCATCCTGTAGATGGCGGCTGGTGGTGTGGTGGTTAAGAGGACCTCTCCTTCCCTAAGTGTATAAACCTCAGTCCCCACAAAATATGGACCCACCCTGGCCCAGGCACTGCTAGGAGGCAACCAGTGACCTAAGGGGGCAGGAGTGTCAGCTTTGCTGGAATTGAACCCAGGGAGGCGCTCCAGGTGGCACGGTGGATCAGGACTCAGGGGTGGGGGAGGCCTTTTTGGAGAATGTAAGACTTCATCTTGTTTGTTTGTGGCAGCGTGCAAGATCCTGGTTGTGGACCAGGGGTCTAACTCACACCCGCTGTGTTGGAAGCGCAGAGTCCTAACCGCCAGGGACGTCTCAAGGCTTTGCTTTATTTTGTTTTTAAGTGGGTTTCCTTAGGGTTCTCTTCATCTACTGGTTTTGATCTGGAGGCCTCCTCCCCCGGCCCTTAGGGGGAAGGGGCCATCCCCAGGAAGGAGGAGTCTGTGGGGAAGCTGGGTCATGTGGGAGGGGGAGGCCTGGGGAGGAGAGGTGGGACCTTGTGAATGAGAGACTGCGGTCTGGGAGAGGGGTTGCCAGTTGCTGCTCAGATAGCATGGAAACTGGGACCCCCAGGCTCCTTGGGGTGGAAAAATAGCAATGCAAGGGTCTTTGGTGTGAAGTCAGAATCCTCCCTTCCTGGTGGAAAGGAGAGGGCAGTTACTTGGATGTGACTTCCAAAGCGGGGGAACCCCCCAGCCTGCGGCAGCCAGCTTGTTTTCTAGGTCAGGGCACTGTTTGATCAGGGCTGCTGACCCCTGGGCAGCTTCCCTGGCCTTCATGTTGCCAGTGTGGACACAGCCTTAGGTGTAGGCAGGTGAGTCCAGACTCAAAGGTGTAAACAGGTCCTGCCCACCCACGATGAACCTGCGTGTGCAGAGACCCGCAGCCTGTCAGCCCCAGTGCCTGAGCCGCGATGGTGTCTGGGGGAGTACGTCTGTCTAACCCAGCCGTGTCCAGAAAACATGCTTGTCACCCCTGACACCAGGTACCAAAGGGATCCAGGAAAGTAGCAGAGAAAGCACTGGCTTTATTTCAAAAAATAAAGGGACCAGGGATCTGACCCGCATCCCTTGCGTTGGAAGCAGGTAGCCGGCCTGCTTTTTTTGGTACCTGGTTCTCTGGCTTTTTTGGGCCAGAGAATGGCATCTGGAGAGTTTACTGCCCCCTCCCCGCCCCCCAACCAGTAGGGTTCTAGGGGTCCTCCCCTGGGGCTGGGGGTCAGGGACTGCCTGTCTTGGGTTTAGTATGACCGCGGTCATCTAGGGGCCTTCCTCTCCCTAAAGGAGAAGCAGGATGGCCCCCTCCCACCCCAGAGACTGGCTGAAAAGGTTGAGGCTGCTAGACCCCACAAAACCAAGCTCTCCAAGGGAGCCAGTGGAGTCTTTCCCCCTCCCACCCCGAGTTCAAAGCCAGCCAATTAAGAAACCTAAACAGTGTGGTCTTCTCCCGGCATCGCTGACATCACTGGCTTGTAAAACTTTCCCTGCAGAAGGAGGCGAGGCGACTTGATTCCCCGGGGAAAAAGAAGTATGTAATTTTCCTGACCTGGCCTTTGCTTGAGACGCAAACGGGACCTAAGACACAAACAAGGTCCGCGCTCTGGCGTCGGGGTCGTGCCGCCCGCGGCCCCGCGGTCCCAGCCTTGGAAAGCAGCCTTCCGTGTGTGGGCGATGCCTGGCTCCCCGGGTCGGGCGAGGCTGCCACCGCGCTTTGGGGCCGGGGTCGCTGGTGGGGCCTGGGTCGTCGGCCTCTTAGCAGGGACGGTAGGAAGATGGACATCTTAACTCCGCCCAACTCTTGAGACTGAACCTCTTTCCCGCTCTCCTGAAACCGGGCGCCACCTGTCCCACCACTAATGCAACTGTCCGTGTGTCCGGACGGTTGGCACATGTAAGACTCCTCTGGCCGCGCCCTCCCCCCCGGCCCCCGTCCCCTGGGCCCCTTTGTGCGCTCTGGGCCGCCCCCTCCTCCCACCGCTGCCGCTGCTCCCTCCCCGGACCCCCGGTGGGCGCCCGCGCTGGTGACCTTCCCGGGGCGTGGGGAACTGCATTTCAGGACCCATGAAAAGTCCTGCGAGCGGCCCCCCTTCCCGAGCCGCCGTGCACAAGGGGCGGGCCTCCTGGGCTGGGGTGGCGTTCCTTCGCGGGCTTTGGTCCCGGAGCTTGGCGAGGGGCTGGGGGAAGGTCTCCTCTCCTCCTGCTGCCTCAGCTCTGGAGGGTCGTGCCGCCCTCATCTACCCGCCTTGGCCCGACAGAGCCCGGCGGTTCCCTAGATTCAGGTGAGGCTCGGTTGGAAGGCGCCTTCCTCAGAGTCGGGTTATGCATAATTTGTGTCCATTCGGAGGCAAAAAGCCCTGTCCAAAAGTGGTGTTCTCCGGAGTTTTTTTTTGCGGGGGAGGAGAGGGAGCCTGCTTTTCTAGAGGGAATTCCTGGGGCTGGGATTTAAAACACTCAAGAACAAAAGTGTTTTCCCAATTGTGTGGGAATGCAACCCTCCACCAGAATGGGGCACAAAGCCCCCTGGAATTACAGGGAATTAATGTCAGCCCTTCCTCCAGGCCGACCTTTTACAATAACTCCCCCAAAGAGAATTTGAATGCAAATGGTCACCTTGCTAGGAGTCTCTCTTTATTTTTGCTTCCTAAAAATTGGCCTCCAATTGTTTAAAGCACTCCAACAGGCCCTTAAAGACCCAGAAAAGCATTGGTTGGACGCCCAATGTATTTACCACAAAGCTCTTAAGAGAATGTTCAAACATTTTCCCAAAGCTGTTGCTCTGGAAATAAAAATGTATGCTGTTTGCCTATAGAAGATTAAAAGTTTACCTTCACCATGACAGCTTTTCTAGCTAGATTTGGAACCATGTCTCTATTTTCCATTATTTCAGAAATAGGTCTGAATCAAGCAGAATATATTTGCTGTAACAAGAGTCAAGATAATTTGAAAAAATATGTATATATATATATATTTATGATTTGGGCTGGCCCAAATCATAACAGAATATTAATATGGCACTCTCTCTGCTCTCAGAGGCTAACGTTTTTTGTAAACAATGCCTTCATGGCATTTTGAGTAAGAGTTGATCTTAAAAAAAATCTCAGATTTAGCTTACCCGAACTTTTGAGCAGCTTGTTTTTTTTTTTTTTTTCGCTGGAGGAATCTGAAGGCATTTGTCAATTTTTTTTTTTTTTGAAAGGCCTACGGAAAAGGTAACAAATTCAACACTTGGGAACTCAAAGCCGCTGCCAGTCCTGGACAGGAAGGTTTTCTTATGTGCCTGAACTTGCTCGTTGATTTCTCAGACGTCCATTTATAACAGTTCTAACAAGATAGAATCTGCCTTTGAATATCTGTAAATACGGGTAAAGATCACAATCCCGCACGCATAATGGTCCAAGACTGAAGAGGCAGATTCTCGTGTTTGATTAATATTTATGTTACCGGATTCCTTTACAGAAAGAAAGAAGAAACACTAATTATGGGTGTGTGTTCCAGGGGCCCTGTCCTGGGTCTGTGCAGTTCCTTTAGAGAGATGTCCATTTCGGGATTTTTGGAGACAAGGTGTGTGTGGGGGGTGGGGGCGTGGGGTGACTGTTAAGGTTTTGCTTGCAAGACAGGTAAATGTGCGATTGGTGATTTAATGGCTGTCACAGGGAGGAGGAGGCCACCTTATTTCTGTTTTCTTTATTTTGACGACTCAACAGTGAGGAAAATTATGAGTGATTTCTCCCTCTCGATTTCGGTTACGGTTTGGGGCAGAGTGGTGGAAGGTTCTCGTTCAGGATCCTCAGCGTGAGCCCCAGCCCCCCGAGTCCTTGTCCTGCTCTGGCGGACACACACCTTTGTGTGTCCGTGTGGCCGGTGGGCTGCCTTTGAGGCATGTTGTTCTGATCCGTGGGACAGGTCTGCAGGGCCCATGTGGCTAGCCATGTCACGCGTGGAAGCTTTGCTTGAGAATGAGGGATTTTGTGGGTTGGATCGTGTTGAAATACCCGTGGAATTGGTAGCCGGAGGGATCCCAGGCAGGCCTCCTCCAGAGGTACATTAAGCATCTTCAGTGTTATTACTTTGGGCAATCTAGATTTTCTTAGAGGGTTTTCTAGGAGTGTGGCCTCCAAAGCAGCATCTGACTCTGGGTTAAACTTGCCTTTGCCCTGTGCTGATGTGTGTAGGAGCACCTCTGCTGTAGAGACAAAAACACCTACAGGGCTGAAATGGGTTTGTTCTTAAACAACCCAGGGCAGACCAGTTCATCTCTTCATTTCTTCATCTGTAAAATGGGGCCATCCCATTTACACTCCTGCCACCGTCCAGATATGAAAACACACCGTTCTGGAGGAGTGAAGTACAGTAATTGCTGATTGCAAAGACATCATGAAAGTGTCGACTGTTTTTGTTTAATCCACGGGGCAGGGTGGCTAATTTGCAAAAGGGAAAGGAACCAAACAGCTACTTGTGTAGTCTGTCATTCTCCACGAGGGGGGGTTGAGGAGGGGTGTGAGGGGCAGGACTTGAATTTCCAATTGAGGGACCTGATAGCAATAGGGGAGCCCTTTCCTCATCCTCTTTCATTTTAAGGAGCTGCTCCCTCTCCCTCAGCTCCTGGTTGTTGTTGGGGGCTGCCATGTGACTCAGAAGCCTAGTACAGAGCTGTTGTCCTTGACCTGAACACCCCAGAAAAGGTGTCTTTCCTGATGCTCGGTGTCTCGCCCCAGGAGGGGAGTGTAAAGGGCATGTAGGTTTGGGTTGGGGAGGAATGCATACAGCAGGCAGCCTGTAAGCGCAGTCTTGCTTGGTGCAGGTGAGGAAAGTGCTCGGTGCAGACTGGCGAGGAAATTCTCGGTTTGCTATGCCACTACTTCGCAAAGCTAACAGAAATTGGCATTTATGCCCACTGAGCACACAGCTGGCTCCCCTGAAATGGTACCTTCACAAGGGAAATGGGAGGCCCACGTGTCCTGTTGGGGCTTCCTCTTACATTTTTGTTGTTGTTTTTCTTTCGATGAGGCTTTGAGTCTTTTTTCCAGCAAATCCTGAATGACCTGAATTTGATTTTTAATAGGAATCACCTCTGGCAAGGCCCCAAACCTCTGGCCTTTTAAGTTTGCTAGTTGGAAAATACCAATGTTTTCTTGGTATATCTGGTTGGTTCCCTCCAGGAGGGCCAAGACCCCAGACTTGAGGGTGGGACTGGGGCGAGTGTGGCACTCTGCCTTCTTCACGGGGGACGTGGTGGAGCCTTGGTTCCCTGGCGTCGGCGTGGGAGCTGGAGTCGGGTGCGGGGGCATGGCAGATCCGCGTAGCCTGTGTTGGTGCAGGCTTGGAGCCAGAAGCTGGCTGGTGCTCCTTAATTGAATACAGATCTCAGTCAATTCCACGTGGGCATGCAGGGGTGGGCAGTGAAGGCACTGATATTTCCCCTTGGACTTGGAAGCCCAGAACCCCCCAACCCGGAGGGCTTCCTCCCTGGTCCCTGCACCCAGCTCACCTGGTTTGCAAAAGAGGGAGGCAAATGGGAGGCTGGGTGGGGGGCGGGTGGTGTACAGGATCGCGCTGTACCCGTGTAAATACTGTTTGTATGAACTGTGTCTTCTATCTTTTGTTAGTGGCAGCTCGTTAATTAAGCAGCCGATTACTGCTGCCTTCTTTTGACACATGCATGTATATTGGGGCAAAAAGATTCTTGTTCTCCTAAAACTCTGAACGAAACCATTCAGACAGTCCTCATCTATCCTGGGTTCCGGGCTCCCCCCCCCCGCACCGTCTTCTCTCTGTCCCCCACTGTCCCTCTCCCTTTCCCCCTACCCCCAACACCGTCCCCTCCTCCCACCCTTCCTTCAACCCAAGTGGGCTCGTAGTTGCGTGGAGGACAGACGCTAAACACAGCTAAATAAATCATGTTTACGCTTGGCGTTCTTGGGAGTGAAAAATCTGTTGGCTGTTTTTACTTCCTTATTTCTCAGCATTTGCTTCCTACCTGTTTTTGAGCACATGCCCAGAAATAGTAGTTTTGTCAAACGAGGGGATAATGCCAGCCAGCCTCTCTCTCTGCCAAGGAAGCTGCTGCATTTTGCAAAACAGAGTGACGTTTTTTTAAGTGACACTAATGTTTTTTTTTTTCCTCCCCAAAGAAATTAGGATGTAGACTGAGGGTATTAAAATGCACTTAGGGAGGGGGGAAAAGAAAACCCACCCAGTCACTCCCACCCCACAGCATGGGGACCTGCGGCTAGCAGATTTAGAAAGGGTCTCACTTTTGTTCGCACTTGGCCGCCCCAGGGGCCAGAGGCAGCCGGTGGATAAGAAGGGGCTGTCTCGGCCCGGAGAGCTGAGTCAGGTTCATTTCAGCCCCAAGACTTAATTTTCTCTGCCATTTTGGATGATGTGATACACGATCCCGTCCCCCCCCCCGCCCCCCACCGCCTGTTTTCAAGTTGGTTCTGTGTCTGTTTAGTTTCAGAGGGCTCCTGAGCAGAGCTGGCTGTGATCACACTCAGGTTGTAAGCTCAAGTCTGGTCCAGGTTCAGAGAAGGGAGCTTGCTGGGATTCTAGCTAGACTATCGTTGTTTATATAGAAGAGCAGCCAGGGAGGCGTCCCTTCCTCTGGGTTTTTATCCACAGTGCTGTTTGGTCGGTCTCTGAAAAGTCATTTCCACCGTGTGAGGCTGTTTGCTGGGCAGAGAGTTACAGCCGAATATATTAACTACAGATTTAAAAAAATACAGTTTTTTTTTTTTTTTAAACAGTTTCAAAATCAAAACAGTGGTACAGAAATGCTGGGTGTTCCTGCCAGGAGGCGAGGCTGGTCTTATCAAGGAGTCTTTGCAGTGAATTCAGTCTGAGTGCAGGACATCGGCTCTGCTTCAAAGACAGCCGAGGGGGGAAAAAAATGACAACAAAATCAAAGTCAGCGTGGTCTGATTTCCCCCCAGTTTCTAATGGGAATACTCTGCAACAGAAATGATATTTCCATTGAGGACCGCATTACCCGTTTCTTTAATTACATTAAATAGCGGTATAAACCTCAGCTGAACGTAAACCCCTGTTACAGCGGCACCGCGAGTGAGGCTGGATTGAATCGCAAGGAGCAATGTTACTGGTGTTAATGTGCTAACAATCTTTATTAAATTAATCCTGCGAAGTGTTAATTTTTACAAATTTTGTTGTGCACACACTGTACGTCACCGTTGGTGTGTTGGGAGAGGAAAATGATTTCGTGTCGAAAAGGAAGTAAGAAGGTGGCTGTCAGACGGCTCCCTTAGAAGAGAAATTTGTGATTTTCACCATCAAATGCTACCTGTGCTGAAAGGAAGGCTCACAATATGTATGTAAAATGCCATCTACATACAGAAAACTCAGTTAAAGGGAACTACTTTGTTGAAAGTAATTACAGGCCTGTTCACGTATTAGTCAGTGACATTTCAGACTTGGCTTAGAAACATAAAGAGGCCATAGAAAGATTTTGTTCTTGCGTGATGCAAAGCATTGAACCTCACATTCTATATGTCCATTAGTAAAAGGTAAAAAAGAAGTGAAAGGAAAAAAAAAATAGACTCAGTCAACAACAGATGCAGGGGGGAGCGGGGGTTTTTATTACAATAGTAGAGATCAATTGCATGTAACTCTAATAAATAGAACTAAAACCAGAAAAGGCGTTTTTGCTATAGCAGGTTTTTTTTTTTTTTTAAATACAGTTAGATTTTTCTATTTTTTCCATTCCCTTACTCCTTCTCTTCCTCCCTTCCTTTATTACTTATTGTTTTTTAAGCATTTCACTAATCGAGTTAAATTTTTAGTGTTTATAAAACAAGGAACTCTGCTGGCCCTAGTGGTTGCGAGAATTTTATGCCCTGATCATAAAATAAGGTTGATGATGCCTGTGTGTGCAAGTGCGTGCTCAGTTGTGTCCGACTCTCTGCGACCCCATGGACTGTAGCCCGCCAGGCTCCTCCGTCCATGGGATTCTCCAGGCAAGAATACTGGAGTGGGTTGGCCATTCCCTTTTTCAGGGGATCTTCCTGACCCAGGGATCAAACCTGCATCTCCTGCATTGGCAGGCGGTTTCTTTACTATTGAGCCAGCTGGGAGGTTCATGATGCCTACCTTCTTCAAATCCACAACTCCATCTGCACCTGCTGGTCCCTCTTGCCTGCCCGCTCCTCTCGGACTGAGTGATCACAGGAACCTCCTTGCTGGGCGCTGCGTTGACTTGAAGTTCTTCTCATTGGTTGTGCTGCCTTACGTTTGTTCTCAAATTCTCTGGGACTCTCACAGTTCAGACTCGGTCCCTGTGATTGCATCGTGCACTCTGCATGGCAGAGCCAGTGATGGAGTTGGTGGGATCTGCAAACCACGACCACCCGTGAGCTCACCAGTTTGTGAACGAGTATCAGGATTCAGTATTCCCAGGATTCCCTCACGTGCTAGGCCGAGTGGATGCTGATGCAAAAGATAAACATGCCCTTAGTTTAAAACCCACTGTAGGCACCAAATCTGAAGAATCACTTCCTGGCTTACTTCCCTTCATGTGACACGTGACTTCTGTCTTGGCTGTGGATTCCTCCCCACCCCTCCCCTCCGCCTTAAATGAATGGGGACGTGTCTAAGGCCTGCCTGGCCAAGCTGGTCATTGGACCCTGGCCATCAGGGAAAGAGTCACAGCGTCCTGACCCCAAGTCCCAGATTCTTCCTGCTTGAAATCCGAATGATCTAACCAGTTTCTGATTTCCACATGTAGACTGACCTTTTCGGCCAGGGTTGCTTTGTGAAGATAGTGTAGTCGATTGTTTGTGGCTCCTGATGCCACCCAAGAGAAAATTACTGGAGGCTCTTGGATGTGTTGCGTTTCTGGGCAGAAACTGCTAAAGATGGAAGCCACTGCCCAGCTTCTAATCAGAAGGCCCAGATCAGGGGGAAGGGGACATTCCTCTGCTAGGTATTGGTCAGCTGTTTTTGCTGGCGAGACTCATAGAATCTGTCAACTCGGGTTTGTCCTTGGCCTCTGTAGTTTGCATGGAATACATGCAGACATTTTACATGTCCATGTGCTGATGTATGCGTGCATGCGTGTATGCATATATGTGTGATCGCTCTATAATAGATGTGCATGCATGCATTTTTCTAGCTAGTGAGACACGTGGTTTCACCTTCTGTTGTCCCCAGACCTGCCCATTCCAGGATTGTGGTCCTCCTTTGGCCGACCCTTCCTGCTGAGGTCACCCCAGAGAATTCATACCTGTTTATCTGTGTGTGGCCGGAGGCCGGAAGCCATGGTACACAGGCCTCACCTCCTGGTTGGAGGTTGAGTGATTGTCTTTACTGGCGTGCCAGCAGTTCAGAGAGCTCCACAGATTTCCGCAAAAGACAGCAAAAGGAGAGTCTAAGCTGTGTGCTGTCTCCTGCTGGTGCCCGCTGGGGGCTGGCCTGGTCAGTCCAGAGTAGTTGGCCAGCTGCCTCTGTCTTACCCCGAATGGTCCTCAGGGTGTGGTTCAGCCTGCCTCCCCAGCAGCGCCTGAAGTCTCCTCTGCTCCCTCACTGGGCCCTTTGGAAGGGCCGTCGAAGGTTCTGGAATTGGTGATCTAAGCTCACCAATCCTTGACTCAGGGCGTGGGAAGGGTTTTGCTGCCCGGTATATTCTAGCTGCTGGCATCTTGTGGAGATTGGGATTGGAGGCATTGGAACAGTTGCTTTTGGACCTGGCGGGGGCGGGGGGAACCATGTCCCTGCTTCTAATTGCAAGACGCAGCTGCTGGGTGGGGGATGTTCCCTTTTTGAGCCCTGGTGGAGGGAAGACATCGAGCTTGGTGGTGGGGTTGGGGGGCATGGTTGTTCCTGTCCTCGCCTCTCTCTTTTCTGGGGTCCGGGGAGCAAAAATAGTTGAAGCGGGTGATTCAGCGTGTCGGATCTCAGGAGCGCTCGGGGCAGATGGTGGGGGTGCGCACAGCAGGAGGCTCCCTGGCTTGGGGTGTCAGGAGGGCTGTACTTCTGACCTCCTCGCAGAGGCTGAGTCTTCTTGAGAATGTGCGGGCAGGAAGATGCCTCGAGGTCACTGTGGGCTCCGAATGGTCTCTGGATGGTCCTTGGGGGAATGGCAGTGGACGGGGCCTTAAGCCCAGAGATGTTCTTGCAGGCTCCTCCCTCTCTGCTGCCTGGCATCGGGTACCCATGGTTGTTTCTATCTAAGCCCGGCCCGACCCAGGCTGCGATTAGGGACTCCAAGCAGCCCCTTCCACCTGCACTGGGATTCCCACCTCCCAGCCAGGTAGAGGGCGCCTGTTTGCAGCACGGGGCTCCAGTAAAGGCCAAAATGGATGGGAGCTGGAATGACCCTGAAGGAAGGCTGGAAACGCAGCTGTGCAAACCCCATGAGGCTTCATTTCTCCTTTTCCTTTCATTTTTTCTAAAGGATACTTACCCATGTATATCCCCAAGCCCAAAGCCACGGCAGCCAGGACTCCCTGATGGGTGCTCAGACTCTCGTGACTAAATTTGAATTTAGCTAGGACTTGGGGAGTCCCAGCTCCCATAGAGGGTTTCCGGGTCCCCCAAATGCTCTGGTGCAGTGACCCAGCCGTGCCTCACACCCACTCACCCAGGGTTGGGGACCTGACCTTGGGCTTGCAGGTTCTCATGGTGACTTACCGCGTCCACTTCCCTTTCTGCTTTGACTTATTGTTACATATTTTATAATGACATACAGAACGAGTTCTAGTCTTTGCTGGTTCCCAGAACTTGGTTATTAAAAACTAAGAAAAAGACATGAAATAATACCTGTAGAGTGAAGGGATTTGTTTTCCGAGTACCCCTCCCTGGGGACCTGTATAGCTCCGAAACTGAGTAAGAAAGAAGACTGCTTAGGCTCTGTCTTGTCTCTTCCCTCGTCTCCCCCACTCCCTACCTCACCCCTTGTTCCTCCCTAAAAAGGAAGACAGAGAAAGAACACAGAGGATGGGAAAGCTAGGGCTTGTCGGGTGAGTACCCGCTGCCTGTCTCATTTAAGGTAGCACTCTGCTCCTTTCAAATAGGAATTGCCAAAATGGATGTCATCGGCTGCTAATTAGATGTATTTTAACTGCAGGATCGTTTTACCAGCTAATACCCTTATTATGTGCTTCACTGTGAACCCATGGTGGAGCTGTTAAAAATAGGAGCCTGTGGCCCTGGCAGACGGCTCAGGGAGGCTGTGGGATCCATGGAGCCCTTTCCCTCTGTGGCCCCATAGGGGCCACGCCGGACTCCGTGCTGGAGTCTGAGTCCACTCGCCTCCCAGAGAGGTCCCCATCTTCCTCAATGACTACCTGCCTTAGGCGATTTGACCCGGGCCTCAGTAGAGGAGGCCCTGAGCTCTCCGGGTTGAAGACCCCGAGAATCACACCCTCTCTTGCTTTAGACGTCATGGTCCCCTGCTTTGGCCTCGAAGCAACAAATGACCACGTGCTGTAGATAGACCTGACGACCCCAGGCTGTATCCCCACCACGAGGTGCCCCAGACAGGCAGGCCAGAACCTCCAGTGCTGGGTTTTCAAGTCTTAGCTGGTCTCCCTCCGTCTTCCCTCTCTACCAAACTGGGCCAGCGGCTCGCTCAGTTGGGTCCGACTCCTTGCGACTCCATGGACTGTAGCCCACCAGGCTCCTCTGTCCGTGGGATTTCCCAGGCAAGACTACTGGCGTGGGTTGCCATTTCCTTCTCCACTACCGAACCGGAAGGAGTCCCGATTCCCCATCAGGGTTGGAGGGGGGCTGGGCTAGGACCAGAACCAGGATTCTTCAGTGAGAGCACAGCATTTGACTTCTTGTGGTTCCTCTCTCTTTCTCTCTCCCCTCGACCCCCTCTGCCCTGCTTAATACATAGCTTTTTTTTTAATCATCCTTAAGACAAAGTAGCTGGCAAAATATTGAAGCGATCCGAAAGAAATGTTTTTATTTGCCCGCGTGCGAATTGGGTTATCTGCCTGTCTTGTTTATGAAATTCGGGGCTGTCTTTCCTGCAGTCTGCTCGCCTCTCAAATCTTTCCCGGCTCCCATTTCCATATTTCTGCGTGCATGTTCTTTGTTAATCACTTGGCAAGTGCTTATTTGAATATTAAAAATTTCTTTAATCATCAAAGGCAGGAGCACAGTCTCATGAATATTCATATTTTCCCCCTCCTCAGACTGGTGTCTCGTTCATTACCCTGCAGTAAAAGCCAAACAGCCATCAATCGCCCTCATTATAGGCTCTGGCGTTGTGATTGGCTGCTGCTGCCCAGAGCTTTTTTTTTTTTTTTTCCTCTTCTCCTATGAGCTGTCTTGTACCTGCCAGCAGCAGCCCCCCCACCTCTAAAAAAAAAAAAAATCAACAATGCAAGAATAAATTTCTCTGGTTGAAAAACAACTCTGCAAACTTGTCAAACAGTCCTCGTGGTTTGCTGCCACTGAAGTGGCCACCAGCGATACCTGCCCCCACCTGCAAAAAAACAAAACAAAACAAGAGAACCAAACCAAACAACCAGGAAAAAAAAGTGTGTGTTGGTGGGGGGTGGGGGGGGGGAAGAGAAATTAAATAAATAAATAAAAAGGAAGAAACTTGAGCCTCAGAGATGAATATTTGTCAAGAGAGTTGACGTAAGTCTCATTTGCATAATGACTTTGTACTTCTGCATTAATAAAATTTGCATATGAAGCCATGTTAATTACTCCTGATCATGCTTTTTGCATTCATGCATAGTAATTTTCTCCGACTTGTGAGAATTAATGTCTTGGCGTGGGGGGAGGGGGCGCGGGGGCTGTCAGGTCTTGCCAGTGGTCCGCACTCACACACACTCGCTCCCTGTCTGTCTCCCCTCCTTGATCTATGACTCATTTTTGCACTAGGGTAGGAGTTCTTGGCTTAAAAAATGTATCGATTGAAAGGCAACAGTAGGGAGAAAAATATACATCTCCTGCACCCGTGTATTCTACAGCTCCTCTTTGCTAGCTAGAGATCTGTAATCCTCCCATGTGGGAGGGGATACGAGGATGCAGCGATGGGAAAAAGGCGGGCCTTCGCCTCGAAACCAGGCTGGGGCTTTTCCAGGCAGTTTTTTGTGTCTGCCTCGGTCGGTGTGGGCGTGTTTGCTGAGTACTGCGCATGTGTGCGGTGTGAGGGTGGAGGACCATCTGCAGGGACCCCCCTCCAGAAGGGACTTGGTCACAGACTCCCCCACCGGAGGGAGGCGTTCAGAATCTTCGGGATTTGAAGCTTCAGAAACGTCTGAGTGGTCTTGTTTCTGGACATTTTGTCCCTCCTTGTATGCATGGAGTGAGAGTCCCACCCCTCTGGGCTTTGTGGTTTTGGACATCCAGCCTCAGTTTCCTTGTTCGTGGACAGGAGGCGTCTGATAGCTATCTGATAGGAAAGCTGCTGCTTCAGCGAGATGACACGCGCAGCCATTTTTGGCTTCTCTTTCCTTTAAGGAAAGTGAACTTCCACGACAAGGAGTGGAGCCAGCAGAGGTCTTATTTCTAAGCCACCTTGGATCCCTTGTAAAGCCGAGATGGCGTCTGGGCGTCCCTCCACCACATACCTCGGTGCACGTGTGTCTCTAACAGGTCCAGAGGGAAGCCGGCCTGGACCTCAGAAGAAAGCGTCTTTTTAAAAGGAGTGACTTGCAGGGCTTTGTAGGGGGCCATCGCTGCCAGGTTGTAGCGGCAGTGGTGGTGGTGGTGTGGGGGGGTGCATAGGGAGTTAGGGAAAGTTCCAGAACGGAAAATAAATGAATGATAGTGACGGTTATTGGGTGTTTACTGGCAGCCTGGCTCTGGCCAGGCGTGTCCTGACCTTCCTTAAAAGGCGAGGCACTGAGACGGTGACTCAGCCCGGGTCACGAGGCCGGGAGATGGCAGGGCAGAAGCCGGACTCGAGGCAGCCGGGCCTCTGCGCTCAGCGCTTCCTCTGCCCGCCTGTGGGTGCGTAGGCTGGTCACAGGGTCTCAAGTGCTCTGTCCAGGGCATTCTGGATTCCCTGACTGCACTTTGCGAGGTAGCCATGCCCATGGCTGGGAGGTGGTCTGGGACAGATGCTATGGCCAGTCTTCATGTCGAGCTTAAAAAAAAAGATTGAGATAAGGTTCACATAGTGCAAGATGCGCCAGTTCAGGGTGTGCAGCCGGTGGTTTGGAGTTGGTTCACAAGCTGTGCAGCTATCAGCAGTCTCTGATGCCAGTGTCTCCATCACCCCCAGAGAAATCCTGCGCTCTTTGTCTCTAGCCCTGACCTCCTGCGGCCCACCCCGCTCCGAGCCCGTGACAGCTACTGCTCTCCTTTTCCGTCGTCTCCCTGAATTTGCTCTTCTGGACACTTCCTGTCATCATACAATAGGTGGCTCCTCGTATCATCTTTGGCTTTTGCAGCTTCAGAAAGAGGCTGTTTTGGAGTTCCGCCTGTGGGCGGGGTTCTGACTTAAGCTGCTCTGGGTGGGATAGGGGGACCTCCCCCAGGGCAGAGGGGTCTTGTGAGAGCACCGTGAGGGGCCTCTGTGGGCCGCTTAGAATTGGAAGCCCCCTCACTCTTGCTGCGCCCTCCTCTGCCTCCATGGAGAGGCTCCTCAGAGCAGGTGGACTTCGAGGAGGCCAGAAGTCTAATGAGGTCACCCAGGAGCCCCTCCGGGGGCCGACCTGACCCCCCACCCCCGTCCGAGTTGGAGGATGACTTTGCCTGTAGACTCTGGCCTCCCGAAGCCCGACCTTTCCAGAAGGAGAGGGGTGTGGCTGGACCTGCCCTTTAGTCCTTTCTCCCAACCGCGGACACACAGGCTCTGCTCCCTTCGAGCCTGGGACTGGACGCTTGTTACCTGGATGCTCCAGCTGGTTTTCTCAGCCATGGGAAATGGTGGTGGCTTGTGTGCCGTGGCCTCACCCAGAACCTGGGGGCTGGAAGTTGTTCTTCGCAAGCTCAGGAGGCCCGACTTAGCCCAAGGACCCTCTGGCTTCCCCCCAACCCTCATGGCTCTGCCTCTCAGGATCCTGGGGCATCCTGGTCCCCCCATCCCTGCTGCAGCACCCCTCCTCACCCCGCAGAGGAGGCAGGGCACTTCCACGCTTTGGAGACACTCCAGGTTCAAGTCCCCCTCACCCCTGCCCTGTAGATTGGAGGTGGTCTTCCCTGCGGAGCAGGTGAGTCCAGCTCCTTGTGACAGGTGCTCGGCACAAAGCCACTGTGCCTTCCGTGGTGTGAAGGCAGGTGTGGACAAGGATGAACGTGCTGTCTCCAGCGCCGGGGAGTTTCGGGCAAGGGTCGAGCAGGGCAGGCTTCTGGGAGGAGGCTGGGGACACTGGTTTCAGATCAGGTGACCTTTCTTGAGGTTCCTGCATCAAATCTGGGGCACGGCCTGCCGCTCAGCATTTGTGGCTGGAACAGCACACGAGGTCTTGGCCACACCTTCCAGGGCTGTCGTGGGCTCAGAAATGGCTTGGCCCAGAGCCTAGCCTAGCGCACTGTCCTCATTGGCCCAGAAGGACCGGGTGTTGGTGTGGGTGTTAAGCTTTGGCCTCTTGGCAGGACACGTGCAGGCAGGATCCTGGGGATCCTGATACCCCTGGTCCAAGATAATATCTGTTTTGGAGACCCTGGAGGTACTGAGAAAGAGCCCTGGTTCTGGAGCCAGACAGCCAGCAGGGCTTTGGTGCGTCTGGCTGCCGCTGTCTGCAGTTTTCTGTGGTCATGTCATCAGTTTCCTGGTCTGTGCAATGGGTCTGCTGAGCCCTGCCCCCAGGGCATGCTGGGAAGCTCGCTCATGATGAAGACTGGCAGGCTGCTGGCTCGCAGAGGGTTTGCAGGGCTCTGTGGCTCCCTCGTGATGGCTGTAGAGCGGGCACATCCCCACCTCCCTAGACCTGTGCGGGGCACAGAGCCTGGGGGTGGGGGGGTGAGTCCCTGGCAGAGCCGGCCCTGGAGCCCAGCTGCCCGTCATCTTGTTGATGTTTTCCTTTTGTCTCTCTGATGCTTCCCTGCTCAATTATTTACCCAGGGAATTTGGGCTTCTTCACTTGTGGTTTTGGCAAGGGCTTCACACAAATGTTTTGCCCTGGTGGTCTCTTAGCCATTTAAGATAAACGGCCAAATCAAACGCAGACCTTGCCGGGGAGCCGGGGCGAGCTGTGGGGCTGGGCGGAGACCGGCAGGCCCCTGGCCGGGCGTCGCCGCTGTCAGAAACGGGGAGGTGTGAAGAGGGGGTGCTGAGTGGTGCCAGGGCTCTCTGGGGCAAGGAGGGGGACGGGGTTCAAAGCCTTTGAAAAGACCTTGGGGCTTGGGTGCTGTGTTGGTGTCAGTTGCTCTGGGCTGGAAAGGGTACTGGCTGGCCCTCCTCCAGGCGGGAGGCTGGGCAGTGCCCAGGCGCTGGGAGGGGATCACCTGGGGGTGCCCCAGGCTTGCACAGACAGCCCATCCTGACGAGAGCGCACAGTGGCGGCCTGGGACTTCCTGGCTCTTCCAGAGGGGGTGGCCCAGATGTGGGGAAAACAGATCCCCCAGTGGAGTCTGCTCCAGGACACACCAGAAGCCCCCACCTGGGGAGACCTTCCCGGGATCAGGGGTCCTGACCGCCCCTGGGTGCCCCAGCCCCGGGCGTTGGACCTCCTGGGGATGGGAGTCTGGTACCCATATGGCAGCTGTAGCCTCAGGACCCCGTCAGGCCCCGCCCACTTCCCTGACCCCGCCCCCAGTCCTGGCTGCCCCCAGATGTGTATAAGAGACAGGTGGGGCAAAGGTGTGGGGGCCCAGGGGAGGGATGCCAAGGATGATGACGCAACTCTACGCCGGTGCCCCGGTCCCCATCGGTCAGGAGGTCCCCACCCCCCATGCCTCTACCCCTGCCGAGATCTCCCAGCCTCCACATTTCATCTCTTCCGGCTGTTTAGCTGAAGTTTAATTGGATAACGCTTAGCATCTGAGGTTTTCTTCTGCCCTCGCCACTGCTCTCCCCACTACCCACCGCCCCTGCCCCGCCCCTCCCTCCAAGACTCGGCCAGGAGATGATTCTTTGGTTGTCTGCGTACATCGCCGGAGCCATCCAAAATGCTGAGTTTCTCTTTGCGAGAATATGTTGCCCATTAACTTTTAGAGAAAAGTTTATCTGGAGGAGCCTTTTAGCTTCGGCTCTGAGAGGGAGGGGTGTGCAGGGTGAGGGGGGCGGGGCGCGCAGGGCCGGGGGCGGGGCTGAGCGCCCAGCTTCGGGGGTGGCGTGGCCACCTGTTACACAGATGGGCAGACAGGGCAATGCAGCCACCGACCTGTGCTGTGTCACCTCCCTTCTCCCTCCACAAACGAAACCCAAACTCCTGCTCCGGCCTGGGGTCCCTGGGATGTGCAGGCGGGGACCCCTCATCCCAGCCTCTCCTGCTTAATATCTCAGCAGAGCCTGATGTAAAAGACACTGAGGCTGCAGGAGGCTTGACGCTGATACAGACATGGGTGGTGGCGGGTGCCCCGCAGGGACCAGGAAAGGACAGGGTGAGTGCCCCGCCAGGGCAGGTTCCGTGTGTCCCTGCTTTGGCACCAGGCGTGTTGCTGGCTTTCTCTTGACTCGAGCACTGAAAGGGAGACTTGTGTTTTTTTGGGGGGCAGGTTGTACTTTTAGCTGAAGCTGTCCCAAGGGGTGGCCCCTGTTAGAGACGCAGCTCTGCAGAGGACCGTGGGCAGCCCAGCCCCAGCCCTTCCTGCTGGTGGGATGGTGGCCTGCAGGCTTCAGCGCCCCTTCCAGTGACAGATGCTGATGTCATAGGTACCGGGCTTGGGTCCTGAATGCACAGAGCAGAGACTGAATCACCCAGGAAGGCATCTGCACAGTTTGCAAAGAGGGCGGCTCCCTGTCCTGAGCTGCCCGGGTGCCCAGGGCGATGGGGCATTCTGTCCCAGCTCCGTGGGTCTGTGCTGTAACCCCTGCTTGCTGAGTGCAGGGCACCTGCTCCGTCCGGGTGGCCGCGTGGCTCTCTTGACCTCCCGTAATTCGTGCTGCAGCTGTTGGGGGAGGAGGGTCGTACTGTTGACGGTCAGCCTGAGTGTTCATGACTGGACTCGGTCAAGTTGGTGCAGGAGCGGGCTCTCCCTGGCAGTGGAGTTGCCTGGGGCTTGGCTCAGCCTTCCGCTGTGCTTAATCTCTGGCTCTGCTTAGAAGCTATGGCTGAGTGTGAGTTAATTAATCCCATTTTACAGATGGGAAAGCCAAGGCTCAGGGGGCGCCAGTGGCTGGGCCCGGGCTGCGAACTGGGATTTGCCATCAGGCCGTCTCCCAACAAGGCCACCCCTCTTCCCGCTGGGCCGTGCGAGCCAACGTCCTGGGGAATGTTCTTACTCTGTCTCGCTCAGCCACAGTGCAGCTCGCTTTCCTTGTAGGGAACATGAACTGAGGGCCTACTGTGTGCTGCCCTGTGCTAGGCATGTGGTGTGCCTTCTTGAATTTAATCCTCACGGTCACCTTAGGAGGTAGCTTTCCTGTTCCCACTTTGTGGATGAGCCCCGGAGATGTGCGGTATTGAGGCTCCCATTCATGCGTTCACTCATTCTTGTGCAAACCGAGGTGCAGTCGGCGGGTCCCAGCCCTCCTGTAACTTGCAGTCTGGTGGGCCAGGCGGTGGAGCAGGCATGGTGACCAGAGGGAGGGGCTGGGAGGGCAGAGGTGGGCTTTGATCCCCGCCACCCATCCTGCACCCGCTTCCCCTTTGGCCGTGGTTCACCTGGCTCAGAGGCCTTCCTGGACTTTAGAACTTGATGCCATCAGGGCTCAGAACTTGTGAGCAGCCCCTGTGGTCGTTGGCAGTGCCAGGGAGCGGGGGCAAGATGGGCCGTGTCTGTCCCTTGGGTCCCTGGGCCTCTCCTCCTGACCTGCTCAGGGGCTGGCTCTCAGCTTCGGACGCTCTGCCCCGATCCCTAGCCCCGATCTTTCCTCCCTGGGTCTGCGGTAATTAGCCTGTGGCAGGTTGTGCCATCATATTTTCAGATCAGTGTTAGCACCTGAAAAGCATCCTATTCCAGTGGTGTTTGTCCCTTGGTGGCTTCGGTCCCTGGCACTGGGCTGTTTGCTAAAGTGTTTTTAGTGCCTGTTTAATTAGTAGTTTGAATGGAGTCATTAAATTTCCAGTAACCCGTTAGGAAGAAGCGGTCCTCTCTAAAGACGGAAAGGGGCTGCTGTCCTTAACTTTGTTTTGTCCCTTTTTGGATCAGGATGCACTGAACCGCTGTCTTCAAGTTAATATGGGAAACCCCGGTGTAACCGTGTTCACCAGGTTAGTCACATGCCGGTGAATGCACTTGAGGTTATTTGTGGAAGGATGAGATTTTATGGGGGAGAAAACCACACAAGTATGTGTGTGTGTGTGTACCTTCCCCTCTGGAGCACCCTAAACAGCCCTGCCTCCCAGGACCCCAGTGCCAGGTCTTCTGATCGTCACAGAAAGGAGAAGGGACTAGGGGTCCCCTTTGCTTTATGACTGTTGACTTGGGGGTGTTCCTGGAAACTGAAATGTCTTTCCTGGCAAATACCACATACGAACTTCTCCAAGGTGCCTGGGGAGTCAAAGGTCTGGGGCTCTGGTACAGGCAATGACTCCACCTGGATGGTGACCTTGAATAAGTCATTTCCCTACTCTGGACATCAGTTTCCCCCTCTGGCCTTGCAAGGTGGCGCCTGTGGTAAAGAACCCGCCTGCCAATGTATGAGATGTAAGAGATGTGGGTTTGATCCTTGGGTCGGGGTGATCCCCTGGAGGAGGGCATGGCAACCAACTCCAGTATTCTTGCCTGGAGAATCCCTTGGACAGGGGAGCCTGGCAGAGTCGGACACTACTTAGGTGACTTAGCATGATATATATATATATATTTGTATATATGTGTCCGACTCTTGTGACCCCCTGGACTGTAGCCCTCCAGGCGGCTCTGTCCGTGGGGTTTTCCAGACAAGAATCATGCCCTGGGTTTCCATTTCCTTCTCCAGGGCACTTTGCCAGACCGGGGATGGAACCTGCGTCTCCTGCGTTGGCTGGCGGATTCTTTAGCACTGAGCCTCCAGGGAGGCCTGTGTGGTGCATGCTGCTGCTGCTGCTGAGTCGCTCCAGTCGTGTCCGACTCTGGGCGACCCCAGAGACGGCAGCCCACCAGGCGCCCCCGTCCCTGGGAGTCTCCAGGCAAGAACACTGGAGTGGGTTGCCATTTCCTTCTGCAATGCATGAAAGTGAAAAGTGAAAGTGAAGACGCTCAGTCGTATCCGACTCTTAGGGATCCCATGGACTGCAGCCCACCAGGCTCCTCCATCCATGGGATTTTCCAGGCGAGAGTACTGGAGTGGGGTGCCATTGCCTTCTCCACATGTGGTACATATGTAGCATTTAAAAACCAGGCTGCTCTCATACTGATCTTCAGAGCAGAGCATACTGATCAGTTTCAATTACTGAGATGCAGGGGTTACCTGTGTGAGATTTGGCTAGGGTTCCCAAGGTGGGGGTGGGGTTTTCAGAGAACCATTGGGTTTTGGACTCCCAAACCTTTCCCTGATCTGAGGCTTCCATGATGGGGAGGCAGTCATTAGAAAGAGTGTCAGACTGCGGAGTGAAGACAGCTTTGTGCTGTGTGACCTTGGACAAGTCATTTCTACTCCTCTGCCTCCGTTTCCTCACCTGTAAAATGGGGTCATTGGAAGCGTGTTCTGAGGTTTGGATGAGGTCATGCTTGCCAGGTGCTGAGAACAATGCCTCTTGCTGAGCGAGCCCTCCAGACATTCTGATTCATGCACAAGCAGGATAAATCTCACATCATTATATCATTACCTGCCTGGCTCCATTTGGAATCTAACTTGAAGCTGGAGCCCTAGTTTCCATTCTTAAAAGCATTTAGCCTCTTGGCTGGCTCCGGTGGTGTACCAGCTTTGGGAGGTGGTGAAGGAATCGAGAAACTTCATTGCATATTTAAAAGCCGCAAATGGTCATCAGCCACAGTGATTAATACATGCGCTTGGTGAAGTTCAAGGTCTTCAGCAAGAACACACAGGATCCCGGCTCGGGGAAGTGAAGTGTTTGGATTTAATAGAAGGAGTCAGTTGCAGTCATTAGTATATGCTGAAATCACAGGGCAATCTTGTAAAGTTAAATTCAATTTACTTTTCTACTGAAATTGTGCTTGCTGTGTTATTTAACCAGTCTGGGGTTTCTTGGCATGGGTTAAAAGGACAATAAAGATAAAAGAATACCTGTAAGTAAATAGTAGGGTTTCACAGTAGAATCTATCGTTTTTCTCCTCCTTCAATTATATCCCAGTGTTCATTTTGTGTTGGTTTTT
Organism: Cephalophus harveyi; assembly: GCA_006410635.1. Taxonomy (NCBI): domain Eukaryota; kingdom Metazoa; phylum Chordata; class Mammalia; order Artiodactyla; family Bovidae; genus Cephalophus; species Cephalophus harveyi. The sequence continues at coordinate 72,081 of SJYT01025012.1, read as the reverse complement.
ATAACTGGAGCCTTCCAATGGGACGCCGTGAAGGAGACCACCCTAGCTGTGGAAGCTTGATGCAATTAATACAGTCTGTCTGGAAAGTGGCCTTATTTCTGGAAGTTTTATGTTAATGATATGGTCTGCGCTTTGCACATTTCATACTAGAACGAGAAGCAAGCCGTAGTTTCATTTCAGACTGGGTTTGATTAACACCGGAGGATCAGTGGGCAGCCACAGGGCGACGTGGAGCAGGATGGCAGTGCTCACCAGGCCCCCGCTGGGGCACCGCCTCCATTCTGGGGCGGGGGTGGGTGCAGAGGTGCCCTGCTGGGGCATGGGGGCCTCCATGGAGACCTTGGAGGGAGGGGTGAGTATGGGGTGAGGAAGAGCAGTTGAGTGTGGGTGCACATGTGTGGACAGAGGCCCTCTGTCCGGGAAGGTTCCAGACACGCCCGTGCCTTTCTCCTGATTCTCACTGCAGAGTCGCGTGCCTTGTGGGGTCTTTCTGGACTCACCAGGTCCCAGGGGCCGTGGGGGTGGTTAGCTAACTGTTGGAGGAAGGGCTCTCAGGGGAGTTATTAAAAATGTAAAGAGTCATCTGTATGCCCTGTGCTGATGTCTACATCGCTGGAGGGCGCCGGCTATCCCATCGTCGGTGGTGACTGGCGTCTGTGCCGGTGTCTGTCTGCCGGCTTCCTGGGAGCTGCATGGCCCCCTGGTCAGAGGAAGCCGCCCCTCCAGCCTGGTGGAGGTGGCCAAGGGCAGCAGGGCTTGAGTGGACTCCAGGAAAGTCCCCTGTTCCCCAGAGCTGCGGACCCAGATCTCCTCCGGCACCACCAGACATCAGAGGGGGTTTGGGGGCCAGGAGGGGCCCGTGCTGCCTAGTGGGGGGCTGGGGCACCTACCCGTGTGACTGTCCTTAGATAAAAGGGGGGTCCCGGCAACATCCCCGAGTGGAGGCCGCTGCACTGCCTCGCCAGATTCCACTTGCCTCTCCGAGCCGGCCCTTCAGACGTTCTGAAGGCAGAGCTAAATCAAAGAATTCTGTTCAAAATCCGCACAAGATGTTGCTGTTTTTCTGCTCTGACAGGAGAGGCATTTGGAAGTGCAGTTTCTTTCTTTCTTTCTTTCCTTTTTTTTTTTTTATAGCTGTCTTAAAAAGGAGTTTGGCTGTTTAGCACAGCTGGTGCTCATTACATTATGCACTGGCATATTTTATCGTACACATTAATTAAAAATTACGTCGCGACCCACGTCGCGAAATTTCGACAATCACCTACTCTTCCTGGTCGTGACCGGTGGCTGTAGTGTCTAGAGTCTCGTCCCGCCGGTGCAAGACGTCGAACTTTCCTCTAGGCTTGCCCCACCTCGTCCGGCCCGCGGGAGACGTACCTACGTCACCGGGTCTTTACCCAGACGGAGGTCACTGGCTTCTGAACTCAATCAAAAAATTACTAGACCCTGGTCCCCAGGACTCTCTAGAGAATGGGTTGGGCAAGTAGCAGGCCTCCCCCTGTGACTCCATATCTGACCCCCCTCCGGTGTCCTGCACGACACCGTGTCGAGACAGGAAGGGGGTCGGAGACGGGTGACCTGTAGTGACGGGGAGAACTCAAGTATAACCTTTGACCTCTCCCTTTAAGTAGTAGATCGACTTCGGTGCACTATGCACGTCAATCTAAACCGTTGACGATCTTAAAAACAAAACCCCTCGGGACTTGGATCGGAGAACCTGGGGGTCAAAACGGTGGACGCCACCCCTGGACGCAGGTACGCAGGGTCGAAACTCTGAAAGACAGCAACAGGAAACTAACGACCGACGGGGTAGGGAAGACACCGAGTAGAGAAGACCCCGTACCTAAATACGGCAACACCGCATTAATTTTTTAATTTACGACAACACCTGTGTGTAGCCACCCTCGCGACGTCCGTAACACCCTCCGAGGTCTCTGACCTGGCACGAACGAGGAACAAGAGTTCCACGCGACCACAGTTATACACTGGGACCCGATCGGCGACAGAAAGAGGTTCGGAGTCAAATGGGTAGACTCTTTACCCCTGGGATCTTCGTGGGTGAGAAGTAGGGACGGAACCTCCCAGGGGACTAACCGGAGGTAGGACCCCACCGGTGTCGACTAACGGTCGTGCACCCCTTCGTGTTTCCCTTCAAACCCCCCGTCCTTCCTCTTCAGACCGGAACCCACGAGGTATGGGGTCACTGAACCAACGGTAGAGAAACTTGCAGACAGGACCCTCCAAAAGAATCGTCCTTACTTTCTCCTCCTTCCGGGTCACGGTAGTGACGGGAATTCTGAACGGTGACACAGAGTCCCCGGACTGTCCTGGGTCGTGGCACGTATGGTCCCTCAGGCACCCATCCTCGGAACACCTGGAAGGAAAGGCAGCCGCATCCTTTCTGTTTTGCAGATTTTTTTTTTTTTTAATGTGACATGTGGGATCTTAGTTCCCCGGCCAGGGATTGAACTTGCAGCCCTCTGTAGTGGAAGTGCAGCGTCTTAAGGGCTGGGCCACAGGCAAGTCCAGCCCCATCCTTTTCTCATGAGGATACTGGGTCTCAGAAAGGCTATGGAACGCACCAGGGCTCACACAGCACACAGAGAGCCGAACTGAGATTCAAACGTGGATCTGGCCCCCTCTGGAGTCGTTTTCTGGGCTGTACCCACCCCCCACCCCCAGCCCCCGGCTTCACATTCTTGGGCCGCTTGGTGGCTCAGAGGCAGGCGACAGAAAGGCAGGTCTCCCGTGGGAAGTCAGGTCGCGTTCGGATACAGTCCTGGGAGAGTCCCCTGCGTCTTCCTTCCTCCGCGGGTCCTGCTGCTGCCTGATCTGGGCTGGACGTGGAGGTCCAGGATTGAGCGCCCTGGGGTCTCTGCCCTAGAGGACCTCGCAGTGGTGGTGGGGGTGGACAGACACTGGGAGGTACACGCTCCGTAAGGCCTTTCTCTGCTTAAGGGAAATTACGCAACTGGGCTCGTGGGAGCTGGAAGGGTCTCGGAGGACCCCTGGGGTTCTCCTCGTGGAGGTGAGGTGCGGGGGGGAACAGACTCCTTCCCAGGCGTGGCCGGGTGACAGATGTGTGTGTGGGCATCCCACTGACACCGTGAGCCCCCCTGTAGCCCCAGCTGGCCCCCAAGGGGTCCGACTTGTTAGTGACTTATGAAAGGACAAAGTATTGGACCCTCAGACCCGCTACGGGGAATTTTTGACACTGAAGAAGAGGCCTGGAGCCTGGGGGAAGATTGTGTGATCAGATTGCCCTCGAGTTCCTTCACGTGCCGGGTGGACTTGGAGCCCCGTCTGAGTCTTCCCAGCGCTTGAGGTGGCCCGGCCCTCTGGAGCTGGTGGGCGCTGAGACCCCGCAGAGGCGTGCTCCCGGCTGTGAGAGCAAGCGGACGGAAGCGCACAGGGGTGCCATGCGCGGCTCAGGTTTCCACGTGGTTTCCTGGAAGCAATTTCTCCTCCAGAGGAAACCCACTTGCGTTGTCCTTATAGCTGGAGGTGTTCGTGGCTGCTTTTTTTTTTTTTTTGGTGGGGGGAACAAGATGTCCTTGACTTTTCACCCGAGGGACGGGCAGGGCGGAGGAGGGACTGCGTGCTGTGCATATTTCACAATCAAACCAAAATCGTCTAAACCATGAAATAAAGTTTATCCAAACATAATCAGGGCTGGCCAATTTAATCCAAAAAGCAGTGGGAAGAAACCCTTGGCGGGCAGGGGTCCCGCTGTGGTGCTCTGCCACCCAGCGTCGTACCAGCGGGGGTAGGGGGGTGGAATCTGTAGCCTGCCCGAGGCGCCCATCCCTCCTTGGGGGCGTTATTTAATAATAATCCGAGAGCCTGAGGTGGGGGATGACGTGTGACCGTGTGTGTGGTCGGGGTGGGGGATGTGACCACGATGAGTTCCTCTCCCATCAGGGTGCTTATAGGCAGCAGGGCACCATCAGGTCACGGCCAGGTCATCATTTCTGTGTGTCCCCCACCACCCCACTCCCCAGCCTCAGGCTCTCTGCTGGGGGCCTTCCCACACACTTAAGCATCTCTCTTAGGAAGGTGACCTATTCTGCAGGTCACTGGTGAGGTGACCTTGACCAGAGAGGTGATTTGCCTTGCCCCACATAGCACAGCTGCTAGAGGGCAGAGGTGGGATTTGAACCCAGGTCCCCTTGGGTGTGGGGGCCACACGCTGCTCTTCTCCTTTTCTGGCTCTGGACTGCCCACCCCACTGGCCTTCCACCCGGCAGGTGTGAGGGAGAGTGCAGTTCAGTCGCTCAGTCGTGTCCGACTCTTTGCGACCCCATGAATCACAGCACGCCAGGCCTCCCTGTCCATCACCATCTCCCGGAGTTCACTCAGACTCACGTCCATCGAGTCCGTGATGCCATCCAGCCATCTCATCCTCGGTCGTCCCCTTCTCCTCCTGCCCCCAATCCCTTCCAGCATCAGAGTCTTTTCCAATGAGTCAACTCTTCGCATGAGGTGGCCAAAGTACTGGAGTTTCAGCTTTAGCATCATTCCGTCCAAAGAAATCCCAGGGTTGATCTCCTTCAGAATGGACTGGTTGGATCTCCTTGCAGTCCAAGGGACACTCAAGAGTCTTCTCCAACACCACAGTTCAAAAGCATCAATTCTTCGGCGCTCAGCCTTCTTCACAGTCCAACTCTCACATCCATACATGACCACAGGAAAAACCATAGCCTTGAGGGAGAGGGGCAAGGTGATGAATCAGGGAGCTGGCCGATTGGAGGACCTGTGATTTATGGTTTCAGCACAAGGGGTCAGAGGGCTCGGAAGTTCTTCTCCAAGGAGGTCACTGCGACAGTGGAGTCACTCCCTGCAGAGAGGGGAGCAGTTGGAATCTTTTCCTAAGCCCAGACATTTTTAATGATGGCTTTTTGTTCCTGAGAGGTGGGGAAGGGCTGGTGAGAGCTGGCCCTTGGCGCCTGGGTCAGCCTTGGAGCGGTGTGTGGCCAGTGTTTCCCGAGGCCGGCGGCCTCTTTGTGAATTTCCTGGAGTTTTATGAACCAGCATCCAGCTTCTTCTTGCTTCCCTGGTGGCTCAGTGGTAAAGAATCCGCAGGAGACGCAGGTTCGATCCCTGGGTCAGGAAGATTCCCTGGAGGAGGAAATGGCCACCCACTGCAGTATTCTTTGCCTGGAAAACTCCATGGATAGAATAGCCGGGTGGGCTCCAGTCCATGGGGTTGCAAAAAGAGTCGGATGTGGCTTAGTGAGTGAGCCGGCACGCACAATTCTGTCTTGCTTTACCAGCAGGGAAACCATGGCCTGAGGGCCCGCTGTGTGCTCTGGGCTGCCTACAGACGTCTCCACTGATCTCTTTCTCACAACAGTGTGAGGCTGTGTGTGTTGAAAATATTTTTTAATTATTGTGGTAAACGGCACAAAGCATGAATTTAGCGTCTTAATCATTTTTAGTCAAGTGGCATTAAGTCCACTCAGCTGCTTCCGCTGCCATCACCGCTCCCCATCGCAGGCACTTTGTCACCCCAGATCGAAACTCTGTGCCCGGTAAACGCTCACTGCCCATCCGCCCCCTCCCAGCCCGCGACCGCCTTGCACTCCCTCCTGTCTCCCTGGACTTGGCCGCTCTGGGGGCCTCCTGTGAGTGGAGTCATGCAGTCCTGGCCTTGCGGGTCACTCAGCACCGCCTCCTCAAGGTTACGTCACGGCCTGCGTTGGGATCGCCTTGCTTTCTATTTATCCTTTTAGATTTTGCTTTACTGGAGTGTAGTTGATTTACGATGTTCTCTGAGTTGTGGGTGTCCAGCTAAGTGGTTCAGTTGTGCGCATGCCTGTACCCATTCTTCTGATTCTTTTCCCGTATACGTTACACCTTCCTGTGGAAAGCTGAGTCATACTCATTGTGCGGATGGACCACAGTTGAGCCATTCATCCTGCGATGGACGCTGGTTTATTTCCACCTTTGGCTACTGTGAATGGTGCTGCTGGGAATGTGGGGGTGTGTGTAATGGTTGGAGACCCTGCTTTCAGGGTGGTGAGTACCCAGGGTGGAATTGCTGGATCGCACGGTAATTCTGCTCATTGAGGAAACACCCACCTGTTTCCCACGGCGTCTGCATCCTCTTACATTCCCCCTGGCAGGGCTCAAGGGGCCCAGTATTTCTTCCTCCTCACCCGTAGCTGACCGTTGGTTGGGGTGTGTAGCTGAGGACTCCAAGCCTCAGGGATGTGGACACCAGCTGGCCCAGGGTATGTGGTTAGTAAGCCTGAAAGTCCGGGCAGGAACCGGCCTCCGAACTCAGACTTGGTGCCTGCGGCTGTGGTCCTGGGCCAGTGTCTTTGGTCCCTTTGAAGGTCTCTAACGTCACTTGTAAAGGCTTCCCCCCAGTGGCCCCGTCTCCCTGGGCGCTGGTTTTCAGCTGTCACTAAGCATTTCATTAGCTTGAGCTTTGGGGGGAAGAAGATTTTGCAAATGGACAGTTTTCCCTGTCCTTTCTGCTGTGTCCTCAGGGCGTTGCTTTGGGTTCAGGTCAACAGGAAGAGCCTGTTTTTAGGGTGGGGACCCTTGGGGGCCAGAGAGAGCCGGTTGGTGTCTGAGGGTCCCCGTGGCCCCTCTCTGAACCTCTCCTGTCTGCAGGGGGTCATCGTCACACCAGCCTTGCTGGCATGGGAGGGGTTGAAGAACAGGCATCCTGAGTTGGACTATGGGCAACTCCCTGGGTCTGCTCCTCTGATCAAGAGGCCTCGGGTCCTTGTTAAAGGGGCAGTAGTGAAATTGTTAGTCTCTCAGTCGTGTCCAACTCTTTGTGACCCTGTGGACTGTAGCCCGCCAGGCTCCTCTGTCCATGGCGATTCTCCAGGCAAGAATACTGGAGTGGGTAGCCATACCCTTCTCCAGGGGATCTTCCAGACCCAGGGATCGAACCTGCGTCTCCTGCATTGCAGGTGGATTCTCTTCCTTCTGAGCCACCAGGGAAGCCCTGGTGGGATGGGGTGGGGGTTATCACGCAGAGCTGTGATTGCTCTCTGTGGCCCTAGGGTTGCGGTAGCAAATGACCACAGTCTGGGTGCCTTCCAACAGCAGGAGTTTGTTATCTCACAGTTCTGAACGCTGCCAGTCCACACGCATGGTGTCAGTAGGGCCGTGCTCCCTCCAAAGGGGAGAATATTCCAGCTTCCGGGGGCTCCGGGCATCCCTTGGCTTGCGGCCGCATCCTTCCTGTCTCTGCCGCTATGGTCACGTGGCCTCCTCCTTGGGATCTGTCTGCTCTCTGGGATAATTAAAACGAAAAGGGCAACTGTCACTGAGCCCACCCGGATAATCTGGGATGATGTCATCTCACATCCTGAGCTTAATTCTGTCTGCAGTGACCCTTTTCCCAAATAAGGTCACATTCACAGATTCTAAGGATTTGGTTAGAAACATCTAAGGACGCTTCATTTCAGGGGTGGCCGTGCAACCCCTTCCCGGGTTGTGAGCCCCTTCAGGGCAGGAACTCCAGTCAGTGCCCGCTGTGAACTCCCAGTGCCTGGCACAGATTCAGGCACAGGCAGGGCACCCCCCAAAAGTGTGGTGGGTTGAACTTGGAGCTGACCTCCAGTGGAATGACCACATGTTCCTTTCCCCAGGAGGCGATGATTCTCCGACACGGTCCTTTCTGGACAGCTCTCTGACCTGCGTGGTTTATGGAAGGCTGTGCGCCCCTTGCCCCCTGCCTGCCCCCCAGTTCTGGCCTCATGCCAATTCAGAACACACGTATTAACAGAGAGGGGGTGACTTAAAAAACTAGTCTGTAATGATTGTTACGAGAAAAAAATTAGAGTTGTATAGAAGCTAAAAATAGCTGGACACATACTCACCTATAATCTTATTTATTTTTTTTTTGAGAAAATACAACTATTTTTGTAAACCGGCTCTAAGAAGCCAGGAGTATTTTTAGTGTGCGTCTTCTAAGACGCCCAGCATCTTTTTAGGAAGACGCACATGTGTGATGTCATCATGTCAGGCTGCAGGGGCCTCTGGAGCAAGGCGGTTCAGGGGTGAGTGAGAGCGTCGGGAGCCTGGCCGTGTGGCCATGCGTGTTTTTGCTGGGAGGATAGTCCCTGCGTGGCCTGACTGTGACCACACCAGGTGCACTGGGAGGACTGACGCTGGTTCAGCTCTGGGACCAAGATGGTCAGGGCTGTGATGATCCGCGTCTTGGTGGACCTGCAGGAATAATCAAGACTAGAGGGAAAGCGTTCCGTGGCTTTTTCACTTGGAGCCAAACGTTGCCTCATGTAATTTTCTCCCTGGTTTTTCCCATTGCCTCTGCCAGGGTCCTGGGGCCTGGCACACACACTCCGTAATAGAAGGCCCTGAGTGTTTGTGCCTTGGTGTGTATTTGTGTGTATGTGCACGTGTGTATGTGAATGTGTGTCGTGTGTATTCATGGGTATGCGTGTATTTTTGTACATGTGAGTGTTGTTGTTTAGTGCTAAGTCGTGTCTGACTTTGAGACCTGTTGAACTGTAGCCCACCAGGCTCCTCTGTCCCTGGGGTTTCCCAGGCAAGAATACTGGAGAGGGTTGCCATTCCCTTCTCCAGGGGATCTTCCCGACCCAGGGATCAAACCTGTGTCTCCTGTTTTGAAAGGCAGATTCTTTACCATCTGAACCATGTGGGAAGCCCTATATGTGAGGGTGGGTAAGTGTATACGTGTGTGTTTATACGTGAGTCTGTGTGTCTGTGCGTGCATTTGGCTGTACATATATGTGTGTGTGTGTGCATGCCTGTGCATGTGTGTGTGTGTGTGTGGTGGCATGGAAGCACTGTCAGCATAGAGCAGGGCCCTCCCCTGAGCCCCTGTTCCGCCCAGGACCGGGTGTTTATGGTGGAGACACTTCTGATTATTTTTCCTCCCTGAACTTTGCAGTTCTTCCTGGATTGCGGTGTGTGTGATCAAGTTTCAGCGCTGAGGCCCGCTGAAGCCTTTGAGGGCAAGTCTCTCCCTGTGGATGAAGTGCCCTTCTCTGGGCCTAATGGAGGAGACTGCGCCCCCAGCCCCACCCCAGTCTCAGAGGGAGCCCGAAGTTCCCAGTCCTGGGAAACTTGGCCAGTCTGGAGGGTGCCCCGTCCAGGAGAGTGTGCTGGGGTGAGGGGGGTGTCCAACTTTGCCCTTGGAGAGCTGGGTTCAAAGTCCCGACTCTGTTAGGGGTGCTTTGCTAAACGCTCACTGTGGGCTCCATCCTCAATATCCTCAGCCCAGCCCTGCGAGGAAGGCAAGCTGTTATCCCATTTTACAGACTTGGAAACCAAAGGCGAGTCTGACTTCAGAACCCTTAACCACTTGATTAGACTTGAGAACCATCCTTGCTTTATCAATTTTATACTGCCTTCAGCTGCAGATGGTATACGAAAGGGGGTAAATCATAGCAGGTATTACTCTACTATTTTTATTGTTGCTGTAACTATACTTGTTATCACAAGGCTTACCATTGCCGTCTCCCCGGGTGGAGGGACTCCAGCACCCACACGGCTCTCCCCCGGCGGCCGAGTCCCGTCTCCTGTTGTCTCTGGTTTCCAGTGCGATGGGCATTCTTCCCTTGCATCGCTCAGTCCCTCCTGCATCTCCCCCTCCCGTTTCAGTCTGTGTGTATTTGAGGTCTGATAATCTCTCTCCTCTAATCGAGATAATGAACACAGTATTTCCAGAACCGCTGCACTAAAAGTCAAGTGCAAAGCGATGGTTTTCATTTCTTGTTCTCTCTCTTTCTCTCTCTCCTCATATGCATCTCTGAAAGGAGGCATTGGCTGAAAGCAAACAGCTAATAACCTATGGATTTATGGAGCCAGCGCGAGCCCAGCTTAATAAGCTTTTATACCTGGAACCAGCGTTCTGTCTCTTTAAGTTGAGACTCCAACTTGCTTGGTATTTTACAGTGCCTGGTTTCATTTATGCTGGAGCCAGACTTACTATGTGAGAGCCGTCCACATGCTGGAATTAGTCTTAAGCTTGCTTCTGTGGCGTTGCCAAATTCCATGTTTGTGTTTTATTTAGAATTCTTTTCACGGCCAGCCGATTCTGTTCCGGCGCACACAGGCGCTCTTGCGCCCCACGGAGAAAATAAGCAAGCTTGCGTTTTCCTTGGCAGAGGCCGTGGCCACAATAGACTGCGGTCTCCGAAACATTTTTTAAAAGCTATTTTAACCCATAACAGATGCATAAAGTCGGCACAGGCATGCCAGTTTTCTTAGTTTTAATTAAAAAATAATTACAGTCTAATGGGATGTAAGTGACACATTTGGATGAATGGTGGGTGACATTATCGGCAACTTATAAATGAGTGCCTCTCCCCTGGCCTGAGCGGAGGTGGGGAAGAGTTGGGGAGGGGATCTGGGTATCCGTTCTCCATTGCAAGGTCGGGGCAGAGGTTTCTGTTGGGTCCCGTGGAAACCTCGGTGAGTGGTGCGCAGCATAGAGAAGGGACCCTGGCTGCAACTGGCCGGGTGACAGAGCTGCCAGGATGCGGCAGTGAGCATCTGAGGATCTGTGGTATCTTGGAGCATCCTGTGTCTAGTCATGGTTGATGGGAAATTCTCACCTGCGGGGCCCTTCCGTGGTGTGATGGTGGTACTCGGGTGCTGTGGCCTCAAGCCGGCTCCCTTGATCTCTCCACCCCTTCAGGAACCATCCCTCAGCTAGAAGCTGTGGGCACGGGGACCTGCTGGGGCCATGTAAATAAGAAAATACAGCTGGGATGGTAAAGAGGCAGGATAACAGGGGCCTGCCAGGTACTGCTGCTTGCAGAAATCTGCACCCCAGATGCTCACCATGGGTCCAGTTTTTCCCTAAAATTCAACGCTCATTGGAATCTGGAGCGAAGTTGGCCGGTCTGGAAGGTCCCTGGGAGGCAGGGACGTTGTGGGTGTGGGCACAGGAACTGAGCCAGGAGGGAGGGGTCGGGCGTTTCTCCAGCTTCTCGTCATGGAGGTGGGGAATCCCACCTCCACTAACTAGGCAGCTGGTGGGTGGTGACAGGTTACTCTGACCTCTGAGCCCTGGTCCCATCGGCCCCTGTTGAGTGTGAGGACCAGCGTCAGGTGGGGTGGGGGTGGGGGGTTTGGGGCTCTGTCTCATGGGAGCCGGTGCTGCCGTGAGGACGATGCCTCTGGCTCCAGGCACTGAGCCCTTCCATCTTCAGGAGGCACCGGGAGCTGCTGCATCTGGAGCCTTCGGGCATCAGGAGGAAGATGCCCTTGTGCCCGTCGTGCTTGTGGGCAGCCTCACGTCCTGCCCACACGGGGCGCTGGGCTGGGGGCCCTCCCTGTGCGGTGTTGCCAGGCACCTCCGGGCGGGCCAGCCTGAGCAGTGCCTCCGAGACGGGAAGGGCTTGGTCCTCGCCACCCCATCGAGTTAGGACCTGCCTAGTGGACCTCAGGCCGCACCCTTTCCTCTGACACCCTGGCCTCTGCCCAGGCCCATGGAGGGTCCACCCGGTGGCTGACGGTGGATTCTGGGAGACGGGGAGGCTGGGAGGGGCGCTGGCTGGGGAAATCTTTATTTTTACTCTCGAGGTGGCGGTACTTGTTGTCAGCAGAGCAAAATGAGTGTTTCTTAGACAATGTTTCCCGGAGCCCAGATTCCTCAGAAGTGAAAATTAAGTTCCTCTATTAAATCATGAGTCATACCAGCCCAGATGAGAGTTGCTTTGGCGTTCCTCGAATTTTTGGAAGGGAAACCTCGCATTCACGTTAATCCTTTCAATTACACCTTATTGCTGAATAATCTGCCGGGCGTTCTGCATCGCAGCCCTCTGCCATCTGATCACAGTTGGGGCTTTGCAGGCGGCACCTGAGTGGAGCAGACCCGGGGCCCCTCTTTCCCTGGGTGTGGGCACACCTAGGTTGGCTCGGCCCTGCTGTTCAGCGCTCCAGGGCCTCCTGCGTTCCTGGACTCATTGCACACCCTCTGCGAGGTCTCAGGGATCTAATTGCTGCCAGTGATTAATGTCCAGTTGAAAAGATTCCCTATCTTGTCTGCTTATGTGAATTGGAAGCAGATGGGCGTGGGGTGCAGTGGGCTCCCCGCTCTGTGCCTGGCCCCGGCACAGAATCTCAGGGTCCCCTCTCCCTCGTGTGTTTCCTGCTCAGGTGGTGGGAGCAGAAACTAGGCTAGGTGTTGTTCCCTCTAAGAAACTGGTCTTGGGAATTTCCTGGTGGTCCAGTTGTTAGGACTCTGCTCTTTCACCGCTGGATCCTGGGTTTGAGCCCTGATTGGGGAAGTAAGATCATGCAAGTTTCCAAGTGCGGCCTTAAATAAAAAAGAGAAAGCAAACAAGAAACTGGCCTTTGGATTTGGTATATCTTTCCTGGGAGCTTCCAGTGTCTGAAGTCCTAAACCAAGGTGGAGAGGTGTCCCTGGAGGGAAGGGGTGGACCTAGAGACTTCTTGTCTGCACCCCACTTTGGGGGAGCAAAACCAAGGTGGGCGGGAAGGATGGAGAATGCAGTGAGGCTGGGGTTAGCCCCCCCGGGCTGTGGTCTCCTGTGCTGCCCACCTGCTCACCCTCTCACCAGGGGCCTGGGCAACAGGCGGGCTGGCCTCCAGCCCCACATATAGCTTGCGGGGGCAGGGAGGGAGGGAGGCGGGGTCCCCTGGGGAGTCTCGGCTGGGCTCGGCCGGGATAACGGCAGCCTTGCATATTGAAGAAACCTGAGATTTGAGCCCTGTAGGATGTTGCTGTCAGACCAACCTGGAGTTGCATCTCTCTGGCTTGGGTGCGCCGCTTGATTTTTTGGAGATTTAGTGTGTGTGGGTGTGTGTGCGGGTGTGTGTGCGGGTGTGTGTGAGGGGTCCATTCTGCTCCGCTTCCCTTTATTCTGCAAGGTGCTCCAGCCCGCCCGCTGGTCAGGTGAACCCCCGAGTATGAGAACGGTACTTTCAGACACATCTGAGAAGGACCGAGATGGAAGGGGATAGGGAAGACGGACCTGAAGTCAGTGACTAGGATAGGGGAAGATTCTTGCTTTGGAATTGGACATGGAGTGTGGTTTCTTAAGTTTGGAATCATCACATCTTTTGGGGGATGTATGTGGTGGAATAAGGGTGGGCACAGGTTCAAGGCCATTTGCTTCTGTCAAGTTGAAGTTTCCTGTTTTTATGAGTAAGAAGAAATATAGACCATGAGAAGCACAGGCTGGAAAAGCAGGTTGTTTATCCATTAGATTTCCCAGAAAATAAACAAGGGTTTAGAATGGAGGTACCCACGGTGGAGGACACAACGGTGGGTTAGTGTTTGAAGAGAACCTCTGGGTTGGAGATGGGCTAGCATGTCAGAGCCTCCGGACCCAAAGCAGCAGGTCTATTTATGTTAGGAAAGTCACCCTGGGGAGTAAGGGCTGTGGACGTGAGTATCCAGAAGGAGGCATGTGTGTGTGCAGGCATGTACACATAAGCATATGTATACGTGTATCCGCGTGTGTGCATGTCTGTGTGTTTGCATGCATGGATGCATGTGCATGTGTGTGCATGAATGGTGCGTCCACTCTCCACCCTGAGGACCAGGATCCGTGGCCAGCTTCTCTGATGCTTTGTGAAGGGCCAGGGAGCAGTGAGACAAGCACAGGACCAAGAGTGAGTGAGGTGCCCAGATGATGCCCTCGTGCATGACCGTGGGCGCTCTTGGGGACCCTGGATCTTTCTTTCCTGGTGCATGCTGGCCACCCTGCTGGTGCTTTCAGGGGCAGAGCTGGGTGAGCAGAGAGCCCTACCGGGGGGGGGGGGCAGTCTCCAGGCGTGGGCCTGTCCCAGCTCTGCCCCTTGCTAACTGGGCGATGGTGGCCCTTCACCTCGGTCTTGGAGCTGGGTTTCCTCACTTACTGAACGGAGGTGAGGGAGTTACCTAGGTTCCAGGGTGTGCAAGGCGCTTAGCACGGGGCCTGGCACTGAGGCCCCAGGAAAGGCACCTTTGCCCATCCTCCTAGGGCTATCATTGTCACTGTTGGTAGAGGGGAAGGTGTCTTCTCCTTCTCCACAGTGACCCAGGCTGGGGGTAGTGGGCTGAGGGAGGGTGTGGTGATGAAGGCTGGACCCCTGCCCTGGAATCTGCCCCCATGCTCTGTGTGGAGACCCCAGGCTTTGGAGTACCCAAGTGTCCCTGCTGAACCAGTGTGAGCTGCTCTGAGGGGCTCGCCTGGACCTCCTTGTGCCCCTTGGGAAGCTGTGTCCTCAGTACCCTGCTTGGGAGCCCCTGCCCTCTGCCAGCTTCCCAGTTTTGCTGCCTGTGTCTCTACCCTTGAGAGGCCCTCTGCACTTTGCCAAGAGCCCAGTTCTCAGGATGGTGGCTTCTTGGTCCTTGGGTGCAAGCTGCTTGGGTCCTCTGGGAGCCTGTTCCAGACCCAGAGTGAAGGGGCTGAAGCCAGAGAGGTGGCCAGCTGAACAGAGAGATCTATTCTCCGATATTTCTCCCTGGAGAAAACCTTGTCTGTAAACACCTCTGCAGGCAAGATGGACTAGAAAACCCATGGCCTTGTGTTTATTGTTGGCTGGTAAAGTTTAGAATTGATGCTTTTGAACTATGGTGTTGGAGAAGACTCTTGAGAGTCCCTCAGACTGCAAGGAGATCCAACCAGTCCATTCTAAAGGAAATCAGTCCTGAATATTCATTGGAAGGACTGATGCTGAAGCTGAACCTCCAATACTTTGGCCAGCTGATGCAAAGAGACTCTGATGCTGGGAAAGATTGAAGGCAGGAAAAGAAGGGGCGGGCAGAGGACAAGATGGTTGGAGGGCATCACTGACTCAATGGACATGAGCTTGAGCAAGCTCTGGGAGTTGGTGATGGACAGGGAAGTCTGGTGTGCTGTAGTCCGTGGGGTCACAAAGAGCTGGACATGATTGAGCGACTGAACCACAGTCGTTCAGAGATTTATGGAAATTCTAGGCAACTCTTCTTCCTCCCCTCCCTGGTCTTGGCCATTCTTCTGGACCAACTGTCCCAGCTTTCCTATTTTCTATAATCCGTGTTCCGTCTGTATTTATTTCTCCCTGAAGGAATGCTGTTGTCCAGAGATGTGTTAAGATCAGGTGTATATATAGCACGTGTGCCTCCATTGCCCCTTGCTGTACCCATGGCAGACATTACCAGTCAATCATAGCACTTCTCTCCTTTGGGCCTGGGCCTGGAAGGGCAGTCACTACTAGTCGACCACATCAGCCCAGAAGTTGAAATTTCATTTCCACCCTGGCATGACTTTGCTGTGAGGGAATATGATGGGAGAGGAGACACACCTTGCCCTATTTGCTCATTGCTTGAGGGGAACCTCTGGGTCTTGTGGGTCTTTCTGGGTTCACTGGACACCTTGGGGGAGGTAGTTGAGAGGCCTTGGCTTAAATGTAGTTGTAAAGATGATGGCTGCCCTGCTGTGGGCTGGCGTGTGTTGGGGCCAGTCTGACGCTCTGGGGCAGCAATGTGGTCAACATACAGAGAGGGAAAGGCCTGGCCTTTCCTCCCACCTCCCAGAGCTGCCGCTGGGCTCCATGCCTTGCACCAGGCCGCCTGTTGTAGCTTCGTTTGATAAAATACTTGAGTGTTCTGAAGGGCACTGACCGAGAGGCAGAGAGGACGGTTGACCTGGCCGGTTCAATCCCAGGCCTCTTTCCTGAGCTGCAGGTGAGCTCATTGAGCTCATTGGCGTCCTGGCCCCACCTCGCTCTCCTGGGTCTTGCTCTGACTCGGCTGCCTGGAGAAGTGGGCGCTGGTCCACCCGAGGCTGAGGATTCCCCCCACCCGGCACCCGGGGACCTGTGTTCGCTGGTCCCTGATTGAGATTATCGTGAGTCCTGGGGGCGGGTGCGGGAGTGCAGCGGCCTGCTTCTCTCTGCTGGTCTTCACAGCTGCTGCAGGCTGGGGAGGCCCTCCCGCTGACCTGATCCTGGTTTGGGACTTGGCTTGTTTTGTCACCTGGCCTCCGTGGTCTCCAGGGGTTTCCACCCCAGAGCCATGGCCTGCTCTTCAGTCGCCTGAGAATTCCCTGCTGATGTCAGCGGAGGCTGTGTTTTGATCAACAAGAAGAGTTTTGGGGTCCAGTAGGAATGTGAGCTGAGAGAGATGGGGGCCCTGTGGGGCCCATCTTTCCAACCCTTTACCTCCTGAATCCTCATCATAGCCTCCCTGAGATGGGGTGGCCACTCCCATCTTACAGATGTGGAAACTGAGGCTCAGATGGGTCAAGGATCTCCTGTAGAACCACAGGGGTATGAAGCAGCAGCAGAGAGAGGCTCGTCCCAGGTTTCTAGGGCCCCAGCCCTCTTTCCCTCCCTCTAGACGTAGTAAAGAATCTGCCTGCCAACGCAGGAGACACAGGAGACACCAGTTCAATCCCTGTGTCGCGGAGATCCCCTGGAGGAGGGCATGGCAACCCACTCCAGTATTCTTGCCTGGAGAATCCCTTGGACAGAGGAGCCTGGTGGGCTATTAGTCCATGGGATTGCAAAGAGTTGGACACGACTGAGAACATACACACACTCACTCACTCATTCAGACCAGGTTTGAAGCCGCCTCCCTCCCGTGCAGCTGTCTCTGCTCTCTGCCTGCAGGGAGCCGCTCCTTCTCTCGTCTTGGGTGTCCTGGCCTGGCTGCTGGCTGCGGTGTAGGTTCCTGCTGTGTGTCCCATCTCCCCCGCCGGCCCCTCCGCCTCAAGACGGAGGCAGGGACCACTCAGTCACTTCTGCCTCTCCGACGTGAGCATCCTGCCTGGTTCACTGAAGGGGCCTGCTGAGGTCTGGGGGACGAGTGGGTGGACAAGCAAGAATGGTCCTTCCAGCGAACACCCCTTCATGCCGCCCAGGGTGCCCTGGGCCAGGAGTGCCTCAAACAAGTCCGACTGAATTCTGGGTGGAGGCTCTGCCCCCAGCCTCCCTGGATGGGATGGAGGCAGCTGGGCAGGTCACTTCCCAGGCGAGTCCTATTAACCAGAATTCCCAAGTCGAGCCAGAGGGAGCCCCAAAGCCCCTCTCTTCTTGTTAAACACAGCCCCGTGCTAGGCTTTGCTTGGGTTGTCTCCCTGTCTGCGTTGCGAAGGAATGGCTCTTTTATTACCTCTGCACTTGGGGAGACCTTGAGAAAGCTAGGTGTAAATAGGAGAGCCTGCCAGAAAGCAGTGGCAGCAACCGCCTGATAAACTCCGAGTAAGCAACGTGGTGATTGGTGGATGGTGGCCCCAGAGACGCTGGCCTCTGTGAGGGGCAGGCCCCTGTCCACACCTGGGATCCGGGGTTCAGTGAAGTCCCAGGGTCTGTGGCCGACACCCTCGCTACACCCTATGGGCTTTTCTGCAGGGGAAAGGGTGGCAGCCTTGGCTGAGCTCAGGTTCAAACTGTACTGCTTAGGAGGTCAAGGGACTGAACCGTGAGCCCTTGCTTTTAAGCGTCGGGACCCTCTGGGGTGCCCAGGGGAAGTAAACTTCTCTGGAGCCTCTGGAGCTCACCTCCCAGAGCTGCCGCTGGGCTCCACCCCTTGTACCAGGCCGCCTGTTGTAGCTTCGTTTGATGAAATACTCGGGTGTTCCGAAGGCTGCTGCTGTGACATTGGTGTGAGGGCGTTAGTTCAGGGTCACCCCGTCCACGCACCTGGTTTCCAGGTAGAGCCGTGAGATGCTGGAGCTTGGCCAGAACCCCATCGTTCAGCCCTGGTGGTGTTTGGGGAGTGTCTGAGCTTGGCCTCTGGGGCTCCTTTCTGGGCCCTGGGTATCTCTGCCCATTGGCCTTGCTGCACTCTGCCCGGCAAGCTCCGGAGTCACTCTGGGCAGCCCGTGGACTCCACAGAGACGCATCCCTGGGATGGGGTTGGCTCTGCTGGGCGGCACTCAGTGCACCCCTCTGGACTGAGCCCTTCGCCGAGCACCCTTGTGTGGAGGAGCGGGAGGCTCCCAGGGCATGGACTGTGTTTGTGGCTGTGTGTTTTGTGTTTCTGTCTCCGGGTCTTATCCCCCCAGACTTATCCCTCCGGGTCTTATCCTCTGGGTCTTATCTTCCTGGCCAGGTCTTAACCCTGCCCAGGAAGGTCTGAGTGCATGAGTGTCTTGCCCGTCAGAAGCTGGTAGGGCACCGGAAGAGACCACAGTAAGTGCCTGGAGCTCACCCAGCTTCATGTAGGGTTTCCTGGTCCAGAGGACTCAGCTGGAGGGAGTTGAGATTGAAAGGGAAGGAATGGGGTTCCCTTCCCTGGGTGAATTCTGAGAATGGGGCCTCTGCAAAGGCTTATCATGGTGCAGAGGGACCCCTGAGCTGCAGCGTCTTCCTGTCCGCCTGCTCTTCCTCTGTTTAATATTTATACCATAGCCGCTTCCATGATGAAGGAATATGGAGTCTCTTACTTTAAGCAGACCAGTAGCAGAAGCGTCAGAATGATGATGAAGGTAGGAAGGAGTCCTACCTTCCAGGGATGGGGCAGGCTGTTCCAGTAACCCACACTGCGGTGGAGCACAGACTTTGGTTCTGAGCTTCCTGGCAGCCTTGGCAAAAAGGGAGACATGATGAGTTCTGATTTGTTTATGAAAGGAAGCATTAATGGTTTAGGATAGAGAGATTTTTGCTTCAACTTCAAGTCTGGGAGACTTGATCACAGGGCTTTTTTTTTTTTTTTAGATAAGATAGGGCTTTATCTGAGATCAAGGTCCAGATAGTAGGTATTTTAGGCTCTGTGGGCCCCAACCGTCTCTGCTGCAGCTACTCAACTCTGCCATCACAGGGCAAGAGCATCTGTGGATGATGTATATTGGATGAGGGTGGCTGTTTCAATAGAACTTCATTTGCAAAAACAGCAGCCAGTCCATGAGTTCGAGGATCCCCGAGATAAGGAACAGTGAGTATCACAGGGACGGATCACGACGGCATTTTAGCACACAGGGGTGGAGACAGGTTCTCAGACTGATGCCGGTAGAAGTTGAGACGAAGCGTGATGCACGCACTGAATGGCACCGTCAGAGCCGCCTCGTGCTGGGGGCCTGGTGCTCTTATTCCGCATCCCCAGACGTCATTCTGCTTCTTCGTCCCCAGAGAGAGAATCCGGTGAAGGAGCCCGTGGCTCCAGCTCCGGGCAGTGAACCCTGCTGGCTCCTGTGCTGCCTTGCCAGAGCTCCAGCCTCAGGTGTTAAGGCAGCCCCGGGCCTACAGCCTTGCTTCCTGTAAAGGGCTCCCCTCGCAGGGTGACCTTGACGTTCCTTCAACAGCTTGTTCCGCAAAGGAAAGGTGTTTGAAGGAAGACCCTGGGGCCGGCTTTATGGCTCCACAACGATTAAGAGGTAGTTGGGCTGGTTTTTTTTTTTTTTTTTGATGGTTGGAGGCAATAGATTTCTGTGAATTCTGCTCATTACCACTTACGCTCAGTTTGTTTATTAACTTTTTCCTGACCTCATTCTATAAGGGCTGCGAAGGGGCAGGACTGCATAGATATACTTTGAGCTCCTTTTCCTCCTCTGGAAAGTGGAGGTTTGTAAAGTTTCTGGGGTGGGGCCTGGCACATAGGAGGTGCGGGAACTGACTTTTCCCCTTTCCCTAGATGTCCGTGTGGCCGACACCCGGCAGAGTGGCTGCTTTTAGCTAACTGTTGTCAGAAGTGGCTGGTGCAGGCTTTGGGGAAAATCCTTGAATTTCCCCAGACTGTGTGCAACCTGGATGGGGCACCGAGAGTGGATGGGAGCTCTCCGTGGGCCCTGGTGTCTGTGTTAGAGTTGTTCCCGGATGCTCACTTTTGGGGTCTGAAGAATCACTGGCCAAACCACCCTGAAGAAGCCTGAGAATAAAGCGCAGTCAAAGTTACCAGCCCGAGAATTCACGCTCACCTTCCCAGGACAATCCCACTGTGCCTTCAAGGACCTGTTTTAATTCTCCCTTTCCGCTACTGTGAAAAATCACATTTCATTAAGCAACAATCATTTCATCCTCCCTTTAAAAGTAATTTGATGGAGGTACATCTTCTGAACACCTGCCCACAGGTCTGGGGCCTGGCTCACCTGTCCTGTCCCAGGGACCCTTGATAAGAGGAGCTGTCACAGCACGTGGGCTTAAGGTAGGGCCCAGACCAGGTAACTGTACTTCCCTAGCGGCTCAGACAGAAAGGCGTCTGCCTGCAGTGCGGGAGACCCGGGTTCAGTCCCTGGGTCGGGAAGATCCCCTGGAGAAAGAAATGGCACCCCACTCCAGTACTCTTGCTCGGAAAATCCCATGGATGGAGGAGCCTGGTGGGCTACAGTCCACAGGGTCGCACAGAGTCAGATACGACCGAGTGACTTCGCTTCAAGTGACTGTGTTCATGTTGCCCGTGTGGCCTTACTGGGGATGAGTTCATGAGTTTATTAAGGTTTTTTTTTTTTTTTTTTTTTTAGCAATTTTGACCTTTTTGAACAAGGAATGTACTTCATGACCACCTTCAGGGGCCCAAGGGAGTGACCAGGATGTTAACTCTCAGTTTAGTCTGAAACATTTCTTCCCCAGCTTGGGCTCAAGCTCTCCCTCTGCCCGGGTTCATGGGAGGAAGGCAGTCAGTCACCTTTCAGGGAGAAGGGTCAAGACTCTTTGTTAGGCATGTGACCGTGTCCGGCTCCCAGCTGCCCAGCCCTGGCCCCGTCACTGGGGCTGCACTGAGCAGCTCTGGGGTGAGCAGCTCAGGGGTCAAGGCGAGCACTGGCTGGACATGTGTGGAGCCGTGTCGGGGGGAAAGGGGTCTCCGTGCAGCCCTTACCTGTGTGCTGCTGGGATGAAATGCCAGGGGGGGAGCAAAGTCCTGGGTCCCCCACCTGCCTCCCTGCCCCCACACCTCTGTGCCCACCCTGCACTGTAGGGTGAGATGCCTTCTGTCACTGCAGACAGGGGGAGCTCAGGGTGCTCAGCTCAGGGCGCTCAGCTCAGGGCGCTCAGCTCAGGCCAGCCGGAGCTTCACCGAAGCCTCAGTCTCTGTCCTGTGCCAGGGAGCATGCAGCCTTCCCCCCCACACCCCCGGGAATGGCCAGTTCTCCAGAGTTCCCCAGGGGCCACCCCACAGCTGAGGCGTGGATCCTTTCTGCAGCAACAGCCCAGGACCGAACTATCACCCCCTCCTTTATCCGCACACCCCACCATCCTGCCCGATGCAGCCTTTTCTGCTCCAAGGTTAGCTCGGACTGCGTGGGGTCCCAGAGGGCCCACGCTCTGAGGACTGGGCAGGGCCTGGAGGTTGGGGGCAGGGGCGGTGATCCCAACCAGGGGAAGAAGGCTTTCCATCTGCAGGGTCTTGGGAAGACTGGGTGGCTGCTTGGTACCAGGGACCTTTTGGCCATGTCCATTGACCCAAAGATGGGGTGAGAGGTGCTGGGGTGGGGGTGCTGCAGAGGATCGATCAGGTCCCCAGGGGCAGAGGAGCTTGCCTCCTGGTGTATTGTAATGCGTGTGTAACGCGTCTGTGTTGGGGGGGGCTCCTGTTATAATTGCATGCCCCGCCCAGCTCAGAGCCTGGGGACGTCTGTACCGTTTACACACTGTTCATACCCTGATGCTGGGAAAGATTGAAGGTGGGAGGAGAAGGGGACGACAGAGGATGAGATGGTTGGATGGCATCACCAACTCGATGGACCTGAGTTTAAGTAGGCTCCGGGAGTTGGTGATGGACAGGGAGGCCTGGCATGCTGCAGTCCATGGGGTCGCAGAGAGTTGGACATGACTGAGCGACTGCACTGAATAATTAACTGACTACACGCATGATGGTGGGATGTGCGGGGGCGGACCATCTGGTGGGTCCTTGCTCACGCGGCCGTCGAGCCTGTTCTGCCTACTGAGGCCTCAGGGATGAGAGTGGGGCTGCTGGGCAGTGGAGTAGCCGCTGCCTTCCCCCTCGGTGGCCGGGAACCTTTTTCCCATCTCTGAACCTCAGTTTCCTCCTCCAGAAAGTGGAGAGTTAATTGAGATGACGTGTGGAAGGGCCCAGCCTGGTGCCTGGGCGTGCTGGAGGCTTGGGGAAGGCAGCTTTCATCTGTTCTGTCCAAGTGACCCAGCGGTATTGGACGGCCGAGGACAGGGACCAGGGGAGGCCCCGTGATTCTCCCTGGACATAGCTTTGCAGTGGCCGCACCTGCCCCAGGGCACTCGGGCTGTGGGGCCCTGGGCTCGCGGTGGAGGGTGGGGGAGTTGTCTGCCTGGCTCCCTCTGCAGCCGGACACCCAGGCCCAGGGAGGGGAAGGGTCTTGTTCAGGC
Source organism: Cephalophus harveyi (assembly GCA_006410635.1). Taxonomy (NCBI): domain Eukaryota; kingdom Metazoa; phylum Chordata; class Mammalia; order Artiodactyla; family Bovidae; genus Cephalophus; species Cephalophus harveyi. Next base: position 49,890 of record SJYT01025012.1, on the reverse strand, counting down.
CTCTCTGTGTTCTGGGCAGTGGGATGCGGAGACAAGGGATGTGATCCCTGGAGACAGAAGGTACAGGACCAAGAGACTGTGTGATGGGTCAGGGACCACCAAGGGAGGCTGAGAGCTCCGCAAGCCTGTCTGACCCGGGACATGAAGGCGGCCATGAGTCCCTCCCCAGTCTGCACGGAGGATGGGAGGCCCCTGGAGGCAGAGGGAATGAGTGACAGCTCACCGGGTGTGAGGGAGAAGGCTCTCCGACTCTACAAGCAGCCAGCTTGACTCCGGGGCCTCGGCCAAGGTGCAGAGGGGGCGGAGCAGGCTGCTGGCAGCACTTCAAGAGGCACCCCGGTGCCAGGCTGGGGGGTCTGCTGTTTCTCCAGGGGGCAGCCCTCCCATGGGACATGCCCCAGCTGTGTGACCTTGGAAAAGTCCCTGTCCCTCTCCGAATCGTAGGTTGTCGTCGGAAAAGTGGAGGATGACGGTGATGGTGGTGATGCGTCCTCAGATCGTTGCAAGGCTCGAATGAGGATCTAGGTGGGCTCCAGCCTAGTACGCGGGAGGGCTGCTGTATCTCCAGTGTCTTCCTCTGCCCCCGCAAAGCCCCAGTATTTCACATGTTAATTATATGTGACAGCTTTTCAACTACTGATCTGCTTTAAGCAGTGAATGGTCAATTTGTTTTTTAGGCATTCTTTAAAATGAGTCTTGGTTTGGCTTCCAGGGTTAGAAATCCCTGGCTGGAGTTAGGTTTTCCTCTGTAGAAATATTTGCCTGGGCTGTTGGCCACCTCTCCTGGGAAACTGGATGCTCTGTGGTGTTAATCCCGTCCTTAGGAAAGTGCTGGGGGCCTGGAAAGTTGGGACGATGTGTGTCCATTCTCTGATCTGTCTCAGTGCCCAGGCCTCTCCTCACCACGCCGGGCCTGGCTGTGCCCACTTCCCTATGTCAGCAAAGCTTGGTGTGGGTGGAGGGCCTGCCTGAGGCAGCTGGCTGTGGGCAGGGAGGCCTGGCTCCGTCGGGCCGGCCTGTGGACAGCTGGGAGGCTGCTTCCCATTCAGTATGGGTCAGCAAATATTGACCGAGGGCCTCTCTGTGCCAGGCCTGGGGGAAGGCCCCAGAGGTGACCCGCACGCAGGCCCCACCCTCGGGGAGCTCCCTGTCTGGACTCCTTGCTTCTGATTCTTTTCTGGGTTGACCTGGAAGCGGTCACGCCAGCCTCCTGCCCTGTGCCCTGGGACATGTGGCCCCAGTGGGCTGAGGCCCAGGCCTTTGCAGGGCAGAGTCCTGGCTACGATCTTGGGTGGAGGGGTGGGCCTCGCGGTGTGAACACAGATTCCACCCTCGCCCCCCACGCCAGCTTCATGGGCAATGTGTCTTCCTGGGGCCCTGGGCAGAGCTTCCTCCATCAAGTGCCCAGGCCTCCGGAGGACGTCTGTCGTGGTGGGAGGGCTTCCAGATGTGGGTTCTCGAGCCAAGTGTGGGGAGCAGACCCCTGGTCCTGGTAGCCGATGTGGGCGGGGTCTCGGTTGCCACCCACACCCCCTGGCCCTGGCGCTGCTTGGCATCCGCTCAGCTGTGGGCTTTCAGAACAGGGACAGGAAAGCTCCAAATGGTATTTCAGCCTCCCCCCATCCCCCGCTCCTCTGCCCACCTGCCCACCCAGGGGGGATTGGTCCTCCCTTTAGGTCTGACCATCCCCGGGCTCAGGGCGGGGGGCAGAGAAGTGGGTGGGCTTTCTTCTCCGTGACATGGACCCCCACAGTGTCGCAGGTTTCTCAGCACTCATGGGTGGGCCTAGCGGGTTTCCGAGCTCACCTGTGCTGTGTGTTAATAAGATTGTTCAAAAACAAAACCAAACCCACCGAGACGAGAGTCCCTGTCCGTGGTGGAATGTGGTGCCTTCCGAAGCAGAGGGATGGAGAAGTAAGGGGGAGCTGTTTCACAAGAAATAGACACTCATATCTTGGGATTTGGGGAAATGGAGCTGGCGAGGGCTTTTTTTTTCCCTTCCCAGGCACTCCGTATTATTAAGACACTCTGTCTTATAAGGAATGTTGGATAATTAATCCTGTGGCAAGACAATAGCAACAAGCGTTCAAATATAGATGTGTATAAGAGACAGCCCGGCACCCCCTCTTGCCTGCTACCTACTTACACTTCTCCAAGCTCAGTCTGAAGCCAAGCCCCTTGCCTTCATCACACACCTACTGGCCTCCTCCCCATCTTATATAAACTTTCATTTCTGGATCCTCTTGAGGGATTAGGAAGCCAGAGGCTGCAGCCTGACAGGGAGGGCAGGAAAGTGTCAGCTGCAAAAGCGATTCACCCTCCCCCAGTCCAACTACTGCCACCTCCTTCTCCTCCTAAAATCACTGTGGGCCAGGGGATGGCGGGGTGGGGGGGGTGGGGGTGGTCAGGATTTATTAAAATGTACTTTTCCCCTTCAGAAGATGGGGTTTTCTTTTGTGTGTACACACACACACACACAAACACACAAGCGCACGCACACACACAGAACATTTAGCCAGAACCCTGCTAAGTTTTTTCCCTTTTCAGTCGAAAAGAATCAATTACGCCTTGTGGTCTCTTTCCAAAAACCACTTTTGATGGTGTGATTTTGTTTCAGTCTAGAGCGCTCCAGTCAGCCCCTTGGAAACAACAGGTGGGGAAAAAAAGCCCCTCTCACCAAATATCTGGGCTTCTGCGCGGATTCTCAGCAATTGAGAGTATTGACAGCAATCAGAGTTCCACGGCTGTCGAAACTTCGCCTCTAATTGAACTGGGAAAGGTAAACCCAGATCCAGGGCTCTGCACGCTGTAATTGCAATAATTTAATTTAGCTATTTAACCTGTAATTCAGTGGTATTTATTAAGGAGCATGGGAGAAAATGAGGCCATTAGGAGCCAGAGATGAATACATTGAAATGAAAATGAACACTTCTAACTGCCAGTTGACCTTCGGTTTGTAGCAGTTTTTATTAGGCTGGTCACGGTAATTACTAAGACGTGAATCGGGGAGGAAAGTGAATAATTCCGTAATGAACATTTTTATTCATTATCTCGCGTTTTCAGGAAGCGGACGAGTTATCTCGCAAAAGTATCGGGCAGACATGCTCCTTCTGTTTGTTTTTTTGAAAAGTGATTGTTTGTGGACAATGGTATCATTCCGTGGGGAGGGAGGTGGTGTCCAGCGTGTCCAGAGAGGCACACTGGTAGGTCACTGGGGCTAGGCGTGCTTCCGGGGTGTCCTGGGGAAGACAGCTGTCCTGCATGATGGTGGTGGTGGTGTTCAGTCGCCAAGTCGTGTCCAACTCTTTGCAACTGGGCTTCCTTGTCCCTCACCATCTCCTGGAGTTTGCTCAAACTCATGTCCATTGAATCGGTGATGCCATCCAACTGCACCATAGATGTTGTCAGACTGGCAGGGACCAGGAGCATGCGTGCATGCCTGCCAGCCCTGCTGGGAAAGTTTTTTCTCCCAAGTTTTCCATCAAATGGAAAGCTTTCAGGGATTTCCCGGTGGGCCAGTGGTTAAGAGTTCGCCTTCCAATGCAGGGGTTGCCGGTTCAATCCCTGATCAGGGAATGAAGATCGCACATGTCTCGCAGCCATAAAACAAAAAGACACTAAAAAACGGAAAGTTTTCTTGACTTGAGAACATGTAGGTATTCCTGTGCCATTTAAGGGTGAGTTGTCAAGCAGGGCAGTATTTGGAGGGTCTGAGGCATAACTGGGAATAAGAAACGAGATCCCTTAAACCCCTGGAGCCAGGAATTCTATTATCACTTCAGGGTCCCCATCCTGAGGACTAACAGGGGATATGCCTGATAACGTGGACGTGCCCCTGCCGTGTCCTTGTCGTGTCCAACTCTGGGACCCTGTGGACTGTGGCCCTCCAGGTGCCTCTGTCCATGGAATTTTCCAGACAAGAAATACTGGAGTGAGTTGCCATTTGCTTCTCCAGGGGATCGTCCCAACCCCAGGGATTGAAGTCACGTCCCCTGTGTCTCCTGCATTGGCAGGCGGCTTCTTTACCACTTGCGCTACCTGGCATACTGGAAAGTTTTGGAAGCAAGTGGATTCCAACAGGAGGAGAATAACTCCATGAACGGCATTCCAGCCATATGACAGGACATCCCATAACAATGAAAAATAATGATATCACAGTGTTTCCAGAGATGTGGGGGAAAGCGTCCAGTGTAGTATCAAGAGAGAAAAGCACAGACCAAAAATGTACACAGCAAGCGCTCAATCAGTAGATGTCCGTGTGTCTGAGTCCACTGAAAATGGACCTGTAGGCACAGCCAAATTGTTAACGGCAGTTTACTTTGATGGTTTCTATTTTTCTTCCGTATCTGGTCTGTATTTGTAAAGTTTTCTGTTAATACAAGAAGAAAGTGTCCCTTTAAAAATCAGAAGATGCAGTGACATTGATTTAATGTTGTGGTAGCTTTGGTTGATTGGAAAGAGAAGGTTTTAGCCCGGCACCCTGCCTCAGGCTCTGCAAAGCTTGTGGTTTTATTAGCTCCTCCCACTTCCTGGAAAGCCATCCAGCCCTTAGATGAAACAGGGGAATATGAGCTGAAAACACTTGTGTCAGCCCCGTGGTGATGGATGGCTCACCAACACGAAAGGCTTGGAGGCCTGTGCGTTTGGGAGGTATCTTCTTTTTATTGCCATGATTTCCATTCCCTTCCTGTGGCGCCAACTTGGGAGCCAGAGGGCCTCCTCCCCTGGGGCTGCCTGGTCCAGAGGTGGTGGGGCGTGTATGGTGAGGACCCTTGTTGAGCTGATGGACTCAAGTCTCTGCGTCTCCTCTGCTCCAGTGTCTGCCCAGTCTTTGGCGGTGGTCATTTCCATTTTGATAGAGATGTTAGCAAGATTCGCGTCTATTCATGCAGCTCAGAAGAGGGAGCGTGCGGGGCTGTGTGTGTATCTTAGCACCATCAGAAGAGCCTTATTAGATACTTGGATCATATCCACCCCCCAGACAGGGTCTTCATTTCCTCCCTGAGTGCCCCTTACCCTCTGATACCCACAGGGACCTCCTACAGGCTTGCCTCCCGGAAAAAGATTATTCTTTTTCCAATTTTCAATTTTCCGACTTCACTCCTTTTCTGTATTAAGTGCACTATGGTTATTGGAGAGAAAGAAAGGAAATGGCAGCTCTGCCCTGAATTCCGAGCGCCCGGACCCTGCTTTGCATACCGACTTCAGCTAGCTGGCAGGAAGGGGCTGAGGGGCCTTTAGTCCCTGGGGAGGTGCCTGGTGGGCGCTGGGCTTTCTGTACACGTGCCCCCCTGCCTGTGGTCCTCTTCTCACTCGTCTGCTCGGTGCCACCAACGATAAACCTGCCCAGTTCCCTAAAACAAGATGACTGGTAGCAAAGAGCTCTGTCCTGAACCGTGGGAAGGGCACAGGTGAGGAAGGCAGGAAGCCGTGCAGTTGCCTCCTGGCTGTAGATCTTGGGTCTCAGCATCATCCCAGGCTGAGAGTAAAGTTCACGAGGTTATGTATGCAAATCCCTCCAGCCAGGTTCCTAGCCAGTTCCTAGCTTGTGGTACATGTTCCTTCTCCGTTCTCTAGCCCTGATCCTTGCTGTTAGCACCATCAGCGTGATAACCATGACACCCACCTAACCCGTGAGGACCAGCCTCACCTTGGATGTGAAGACACCTGGCTCATGCCCAGCGAAAGAGCTCTCGAGGTGTCTAACACAGCCTCAAAAGTACTCTGACTTCTCAGAGCGGATGGGCATACGTGCGCCCTGCGCACAGAGCTTCTGTGTCATCCGTCTAGAACCCCGAGAGCCTTTCTGTCTCCTCCCATGAATCCTGGAGAAGAGGATGGCAATCCACTCCAGTATTCTTGCCTGGAGAATGCCATGGATAGAGGAGCCTGGCGGGCTACAGTCCATAGGGTCGCAAAGAGTTGGAGACGACTGAGGGACTAAGCACGCGCGCTCCCATGAATACAGAGCCCTCTCTTTGCAGTCACATATTTGCCCAGAGTGCAGCTGACCGGGTTGAGCCTCTGAGGCTCCCTGGAATCCTCGGGAGCATTTGTCAAGACAGCTGCAGGTGGCAAACAGTCAAGGAGGACGGGCCGCTGCAGAGCAAGAGTCTTTTCTGGAAAGACTGTGGCCTGGGACCTTCGGTTGCTGGTTCGTCAGTAGCTGTGCTTGTCATTGGGTGGGGGACACGGAAACCTGTCTCCCTGCAAAGCTGGCCTGGCTCAGGAGCTGAAGGAGGAAGCCAGAGCGCTGAAGTTTTCATGGTGGGGGGATAGCTCGTGCACCCCTCTCCCCCCGACTTTTTAAAGTTCACAAGAAGGTGTCACGGCCCTGCATCCCAGGAGCGCCCTCAGCGGAACGCAGCCGTCCGCATCCCGTGGAGGAACTCGGGGCCCTTTCCTCTTCCCGGTTGCCTGGTTACAAGATCATCTGTCACGAGTTCCTGAGGAGGGGGCTTGGCTGGGGAGACACAGGAGGGGGAGTTGGGAGATAGTGTCTGCCGTTGGGAATGCAATGAGTACGTTTGATCATATCTAATTCCCATTTATATTACGCTGGACAGCCCCACTGCCCAGCTGCCCTCTCGAAGGCTCGGACTGCTGGGGTATTTTTGATGCATGAATGAAGACTGGGATGTGGGCCAGGACTTGGCTCCTGGGCTTCTCCATCATTTATTAGCTTCTAGTTTTAATTGTTTCCCGACTTCTTTCCAGATATTTATCTAGGAAGAATTGTCAGTTCTTGCTGCGCCGTGCAGACGCGCAGGGCAGGCGCCGGCTGCAGAATTTTAACGGCTCTTCTGGACGGCGGGCAGGATTCGGTCCAGCCAGTGTTGGAAGAGCACCTACTATGTGTCAGATGGTGCTGAGTGATGAAGGGATTCAGGAATGGATGGATCGAGGCTCCCACTCTGGAGAGACCTGTTGTTCTTTAGGGGAGAGTTGAGGGTGCTGTTACTGGGAAACGTATTTGCAGTTCGTTTCAACGGTCATCCGGGCTGTTGGCCCCAGGATGGGTTCCAGCTGTGTGACCTCAGGCAGGTTGCTCTACCTCTCTGAGCCTTGGAATTCTCCATCTGAACCCAAGGCAGTGACCCTAATAGGAGTTAGTGAGGAAACATGAAGATAATGCAGGTGGTAGTCTCAGGGGGTCCAGGGGAGAGTCCTGAGTCTCGGTGGGTGGGGGGTAGGGTGGTGACGGGGTGCTGGGCTGGGAGGCGTCGGCTGTGAGCCTGTTGTGTGCCTTCTCCTCTCTTGTCTCACTTGTGAAATGGGAGTGCTGAGGGGAGCCATCGGTGACCTCACCTCCTTTTCTTCGGAAGGAGCCCTGGGTCAGAGTGGACCAGCCTGTTGGTGCCCGGGGTGAGTTTGCCGAGGGATTTAGAAGGCCGGGTTAGGAACCAGGGCTTGACTCACTGAACACACTTGTGAGTTGGGAAGTCTTTCTTCCACTGGACAGCCTCAGTTTCCCCACCTGGTACCGTGGAGAGGGCTGAGTGACCTTCTGGTCACCTGCCTTACTTGTACACTTCGGGTGGCCCCTGGGCAGACACAAATAAACCCTCAGGGGCAGGCTTCTCACCCACGGATTGTAGTGAGAGCACAGACTTGTGGGATGACGTGAGGTGCTGCTGACGCAGTGCCCGTGGGTGCCCAGCTACCCTGAGGGTCTTGTCGGCTCCAGGGGGCTGCAGTTGGCCCTGTAGTTAAGAAGACAGGCTCTTGGGCCCTATTGTCCAGGCCCTCACTTCCTACAGGGCCTCAGGTCAAACACCTAAATCTTTTGATGTTCACTTTCTTCCTGTAAGAGAAATTTGCTTCCTCTTGGGACCATTTCACAGATGCGGAATGTCACACCGGATGCTGGATCCAGAGGATTCGGGCATCTTGCCCAGGGTCGCCCAGCTAACCGCTGCCATGCCAGTGGCAGAAGCCTGGTGCCTCGTGCATGAATCAGGGTACAGGGGGCAGCACTGGACGGTGCCCAGAAGGGCCCAGAGGTGACCTCCATGGTGGGAGGCCTGTCCAGAAGCCCCAGCCCCTTGGCCGGCCAGGTTGGGTGTGGGCTGTTCACTGCCTGCCCGCCCCGCAGCTGGGGATAGTCTGGGGCTGGGAGTGTTTGCTCTGTGCTCAGGTTTGAAGGAGGGAGGCAGGTGAAGGAGGGAGGCAGGTGACCAGTGTGGTGGCCTTGCCACCAGCCCTGAGCTTTCCGATGTTGCTTCTTCTCCATTATTTTGGGAGAATTATGGTGAGGACCAGGCGTTTCATGTGTAGGGACATGCATGTTTCTCAGACCTCTCAAGGAAAAGGGAACTCCTTGAACTTCCAGTTTGCTGGGGCACCATTTGGTTGGCAGAAACCATCAACATAAGTGCCCATCAGTCAGTCAGTTTGGTCCCTCAGTCGTGTCCAACTCTTTGTGACCCTGTGGACTGCAGCACGCTAGGCCTCTGTGTCCATCACCAACTCCCGGAGCCTGCTCAAACTCATGTCCATCAAGTCAGTGATGCCACCCAACCATCTCATCCTCTGTCATCCCCTTCTCCTCCTGGCTTCAGTCTTTCCCAGTATCAGAGTGTTTTCCAATAGGGGCCCATAAATTGACATAAAGAATTTATTTGGGGTGGCTGCAGGAAAAGGAGGAGAGGACAAAACCCTTTGATTTGTCAGATTGCTTCTCGAATGTGAGGTTAAAAATCCATTTTAGATTTGTTTTTTTTTTTTTTTTTTTAAGACAGATTCCTTCTGAAACTTGGCTGAAATAATTGAAATAAAATGATCCCAGACATGATTAAAAAGTGGTGATGTCAAGCTCTCTTCAGGGTCTGGACCAGAACTTCTGTTAATGGTGGAGTTTGTAAATGTGTGTGTTTGGCTATTGTCTCTTCACTTTGTTTCATTTATTATGTTAGATTTGGGTCTAATCATTTATTTATCTTATATTTTAAAAGGGAAGTGTTTTTGTAGAAAATGGTGGTGAGAGGATTTGGGGTGGGGGAGGTCAGCCCTCTGCAGCCGGAATCTGAGTTTTCTAGCATGGTGTGCCAAGTTGATGGTTATTATTCCCCCAGAAAATAATGACCTTTTTTTTTTTAAAACTTGCTTTTAACATTCTGCCCTTGGCATCTGTTCCAGGCATTGTGGACGAATGTAGACTGTGTTCTGACAATGGGTTAAAGCAAGCACTTATTGAAAAGCATTCTCTACTTAATTACATTTCCTTCTTCTGGAAGCTATTTTAATTTTTTTTTATAATCACATGTTAATTGTGTATTAGCGGGGCCTTTCTGATTAGTTGAAAACATAATGAAACCTTTGTAAACAACACAGAGAGAAAGAAAGAGGAACGTGTGAAGCAGAGACAGTGGTGATGAGCCAGTTCTAAGAGGCCAAAATAACTACGTTTCTTGAAGCCAGGGCGGGGCGGAAATGGTACCTGGAAGTCCCTTTTTTGAGTGACAGCTCCTCTGATGGGGAGGGCGGGACCCTGGCTCCTGATCAGTGATGGAGCAGGGTGGGCTCATGAGAGCTCCCTCTCCTCCTGCTCCTCCCCCTGGCCCCATCCTGTTGTCATTCATTCACTCACTCATTTATTCACTACTCACTTAATTCACTCACTCACCCAGTCATTCATCTGTTCACTGGGTCATTTGTTCGCCCACTCATTCGTTCATTTGCTCATTCACTCATTCGTTCAGTTACTCATTTCTTCATTCATTTATTCATTCTTTCCCTCATATATTCACTCGTTCAACCATTCATTCATTCCCCAACTCACCCATTCACATCCTTACCCTCGAAGAGCTTCCTCCCTTGGGCACTGACCCAATGCTAAGATTCTTGACACGCCTGCTCTGGATCCTCAAGACAGGTATTAACCCCATTGGTGGGGAAGGAAACCAGAGCTCAGCGTTGAGTTCAGGCATTCATGTTCAGCCAAGGCCACCAAGCAGGAGAAGCAGATCTGCCAGGCCCCGGGACGAGCCTCAGTGTGGCTCTGCAGCGGCCGTGTCCCTTCCCATCCAAGCTTCAGCAGATCCAGAGATCATCTGGTGCCTGTGTGGGCAGCGGGAGGGACGGAGAAACCACTGGGGTTGGGGGGGTGTGTGTGTGTGTTTGTGTGTGTGTGTGTGTGTGGCAGGGGGTGAGGTGAAAGGTAGCCAGAACGCGCTGGCATTGCTTTCCGCCTTGTAGTAGTTCTGTTCAAAGCCCCAGCCCCAGTTTACAGGCCCTATTGTGGCGAGAGGGGGCCCGAAAGCCCTGCTCTGCTCCCCGTGTGAAGGGCTGGGCTTGCAGGGGTTTTGCGGCTCCCAGGCTGTTATTAGGGAAGCGTGGCCCGGACGCTTCAGATGAAAGTGCTACTGTGTGAGCGCCAGGTTCGCCGTGTGCGCTCCAAGGAAACGCTGCCAAGACAGCGTTGTGAACAGCCGCCAAGCAAAACACACACATTCTGTCCAGTGGAGCCAGCTCACTTCTGCAAATAGAGGAAAAATTGACTTTCTGATTTGGAGTGTTTCTGCAACTAAGAAGAATCACTCTAGTGATTGTTCTAAAAATATTCCGGAGGCAGCACGTCCTCCAAGGCCTTGGGATTCTGAGTGGTCCTTAATTGTACTTTTTAATTTAATCTCTCCAGATCGTACGTGTGTGTGTGTGTGTAAATGGACTTAAGCTTGCGTGGTCATCCTCCCCACTCCCCCTCCCCCCGCTCCCCACGTGTCAGGATTGCTGCCGGCGTTAAAGAGTGGTG
>SJYT01025012.1:0-39051 GCA_006410635.1 Cephalophus harveyi | reverse complement strand
AGCCCTGTGGCATCTCGAGGGAAAGACAGAAATCCCTGGGTCCTGCCTCTTATACACATCTAGATGTGTATAAGAGACAGGGTGTACGCAGCAGAAATTGTATTTTTATCTCTTTGACTTCAGGAAGTATATTTGGGTTTTCATCTCCTGCAGCCGCTGTTGCAAGGCTCACGTCTGAGCAGCTGAATCTAGGGCAGCCCCTGACATCCCTGGCATTGGTGGCTGAACCCTGTTCTGGAGGGGAGGTGTCCATCACGGATGGATTTTTTTTTTTGGTGGTGGTGGGCCGGGGGGAGAGGGTGCTAACACGTTGGCTGCTTGCTCTCCCTCTGCCTGTGCGGGGTGGCATTTCCCCTTTTCGAGGCACAGAGCTCCCTAGGAGCCCCGGATATTTGCATCTCCAGGCAGTTCTGGAATTCACATGATTTCTATAATGATGAAATTGACTGGGATTCCACAAGTCTGCTTACTGCCAAAAGCCAGTGGTGCGGGTCCCTCCTCTCTCTCTCCTCTGGTCTCAGACTTTCTCTCCTCCCTCTCTCTCCTCCCCTTCTCACTCTGCCCCACCCTGATTCCCACTTTGCTCTTGCAGTCAGCTTTGCTAGGTGCAGCCACGGTGCTCCTGGAAGCCCTGTTAACTTAGGTGGAGCGTCTCGCCCAGGACTGGCCACCGCAGCGCTGCTGTCCTTTGGAGCTGGACCACTCTTTGCCACCGGATGTTTGGCAGCATCCTTGCCTCTGCCCATTAGATGCTGGTAGCACCCCCAGCCTCCTAATCACGGCAGTTGAAAATATCTCCAGACATTGCCAAAATCCCAGAGAGGGGCAGAATAGTCGTCAATTAGAACCACTGTTCTAGGTCTTTTTTCCCCCCCAAACTGGCAGTTGCTGCAGCCAGGAAGAGAACTGGGGAATATTAGTATCTATTTTTAGGTTCACGAATCACCAGTAATAATAGGGTGGAATCAAAGGCCTTGGATATCAAGAGTGAGTTCCCACTGTTGAATTTACCCGCCGAAGTGTGTTTTATAAAGAAGTTACAGGATGATCCCGCTCTGAGGGGTGGTGGATGGTAGGTGGTGGACGCTGGGTGGTAAGCTGTGGTCACAGCGGTACCTGCAGGATTTGGAATAGCCAGAATCTGCACGGTCAGGTCATTGAGCAGTTTTCCTCAAAAAAAATTTTTTTTCGCTGACTGCGCTTATGAGGCATATCTGCTGGAATTAGGTATCTGATTGCCTTATTGGTAAATGGACAGTTCTGAGGAATTTGCTAGCGTTTCTGGTGATACGTGCCAGGACCGTCTCAGTTATATTGCCTCTCTTTCTTTCTTCTGTCTCCCCACCCCGTCCTCTTGCTCGCCTCCCTGCTTCCCTGAGAGGCGGTCCCCCCGCCCCACCCCGGCTCCCATGCACGTGTCAGCGGTGGAACCTCGCCTGCTTGCAGGCTGGAGCCTCATGTGGATACATCTGCTGTAACTGTCTCCAGGAATCCTGTGCTGTGCCTTTAAATGTTGACTCGTTCACGGGGCACCCAGTAGGGTCAGGTGCCAGGTGCTGGGCTTCCTTTCGCCCATCAGCAGCCCATCTTTGAGAAATCTCGCGTCGGGCCAGCAGCGGGTTTCATGCTGGGCCTCTCTGCAGCGCCGTGTGGCCAAGTCTGCATGTGACAGCGTGTGAGCGATTTCCTGGGCTCAGCCAAAGCCCAGGCTTCCGCCGGCTTCTCCCCGCCAGCTGACCGCCCGAGCCAGCCCTTGAGGTGCCGAGCCACTTGGAATCCACGTGGCTCCACCTCCCCTGGGGCCCGGGCTCCTCTGCTTCAGACTGTCCGGCGCAAAGCCCACAGGACCGTCCTGGCGGCTTCATGCCTGCAGGCGCATGGGCAGCTTGGGCAGCAGCCTCCACTCGCCCTGCATACGTCCTCTCACCCTTGGCCTTGCTGCTGCCTTCCTCTGCCCTCGTGCCAGCCTCCTTGCTAGATCCTTGGTTGGGTCTAGCCACTGGGCAATCCAACCTTGATGCTGGTGTTTGGAGAATGGTGGAGGGGTGAGCCTGGTATAATTCTCTCCCCCATCTGAGGGTGTGTGTGTGTGTGTACACCTGCATTTTTGCATGAACCTGTGTGTAGCAGGTGTGTAGCTGGCCTCCTCTTTTCCCTCACCTCCCGAGGTGTCTGGCACCTCTCCGAACCCTCTGACTTCCCGATCACACTGGGCAGCTCCGCTCTGTGGAGGGCGTCCGGAAACCCCGGCGCTGGAAGCCGGGCCTGGCGAGGATGACCATCTCCCCGCTGCCTGCAGGTTGGAGGGAGCTGGCACTGTGGCAGAGGCGAGGCGTCGCAGAAGTGCCGCAGGTTTTTCATATGGAAATGTGAAATAATGGGGTGATTAAATAGAGCTGTATATTAAAGTACATCTGACATTAGAATTACCATAATGTGCTGTAGCCTTAGGCTGAGTACTTTATTTGCCATCTGCGTCGGCCCAAAATCCCCCGGGGAAGCGCTAAAATATTCTGAATAAACTCAGCTCGAGTTCTTATTGAGAGTAAAATACCATTTGTGGCACGTCGTATTGATTCGTCTTAATTGTGGTGCAGAAAAGAACATTCACTTGCTGATGACTTTTGTGCTCGGTGACAAGCTGGCTGCAGTTACTCTAACACTGCAGTTGGTTAACCTGGTTGGGGCCAGCCGGGCACCTCGGTTCCAGCCCAGAAGCCAAGGTGCCACCTCAGAGGGCAGCACAGCTGGGGCTCCCTGCAGGGCCCCCTGCTCTCCTCCAGGGAGGGCGCCGGGGAGCAGGCACCCACGTAGGGGTGGAGACCCCCCTGACCCCCACCCTGGCCTCGGCTCCCGGGCAACCCAGAGGCAACAATGACCCGCCACGGGGAAAGATGATGCCTCGGAAGTTGTCCTGGAGAGTCACGACCTCAGTCTCAGCTCTTGGTTGCAGGGACGTACTAGGCGTACTTAAGAAAACAGAACTAAAAAGAGAAAAGAAAAGAGAAAGAAAGGAATCTGCTCACCCAGGCAAAGCCCAGCTTGGTTGGTTACCGGTTAGTGGCAGTGAGATCTGTTAACAGCCCGTCTCTTATACACATCTTTGGGGGTGGAGGGGGAGGGTTGGAAGTGCTTATGCATTAAATATAAATGAGTCGTTGGTTGGGGAAACACTTGGTGATCCAGACAGCGCTGCCCCATTCATAAGGTCCAGTTTTTACCCTATAATTGCCCATCATTATACACAATTTAAATATTCAAACATTCTCCACAAACCTTGGGCTAGCGTGTTTTTATTACAGATTCAGAACAAGGGAATAACCTTTAACTTCAGAGACAAATGAGGCAAATTTACAAGCGTGCGTCTGCTGTTTTCTTGTGTTTTATCAATCCCCGCGGACCCGAACACTTTTGCTGTAACGCCACTCAGAACAATATACATATATTACTGCTTGTTTGTGGTGTGTGGCTATGAGTCCCCTCTGCGTTAGCTAACCTATATAGCTCAGCGTCGAGGCTCTCCATAACGTCAATTATCTCCTCCGAGCTAAACGTACACTCCATTAAAACGAGATTTACTGCCCCTGTAATACTTCTTGGGGTGAAATGTGGAGATTTTTGTGGATTTAAGGAAACGGAGGAAGTCGTGAATTTCAGAGAGGGGAGACTTCCTGTGTCAGCCAGAACCTGTGCGTGAGATGTGCTTGGTGTGTGCACACGTGTGTACACGCCAGCGTTCACGCATGCAAGCAGCTCACCACATGATTGGTTTTGCCCCTTAATTTCTTAATTTGCTCTGTATTTTTCCATTAAGTGATAAGGATGATCTGCTCTATGCTTCCTCTTCATGTTCTCTGCTAAATTCCTGTCCCTAGCATTCTAGAATCCTTTCAGAAAACCTTATATTGGGGTGGGGGGAAGAATATATACATCTGTCAGCTCACCAGTACCCACTGGGAAAGTGTAGGTTCTTTGTAGTGAAGTCTACAGAAAGCAGATCTCAGGGGAGTCTGATGGTGTATTCGTCTGTCTCAGGGAAGACGTGTTATTCCCAGTGCCTATGCAACGTGGGGCGTGGGTACTGTATAAAGATGGTCTGGGGGAATGGGTCGCAGGTTTCTGAGAACGCCGTGAGTTGCCACATACAAAATGACTCTGTGTGTCCCGCCTCAGGCTCTTCCATCTGACTAGCAAACACCACAGTTCTCACCCAGCCCCAAGATGTCCCCGCAGTTAGCGACGTCGCTTTGTTTTGGGGCTGGCCGGCTGCTTCCTGAGCCTGAACTGCACACCTGGTGTGACCACAGAATCGAGCAGTTGAAATCGAGACTGTTTGGGGGGAAATCTGGGGTGTATGGTGCTTGCAGCTGTGGTTCAATTTTCATCCTTCCCTGTTCTGCTGAGAGTCTGGACCGAGCCATTCCTGAAGGTGGCTTCACAGGCTTTGGTGCTCGGATAAGCGGCTGGCTGGCATAACAGAACTTACACTGGGGAGGCCGATTTAGAAGCCTCCTCGCTTCCTAGGCTAGTGATCCTCATAGATGGGGTTTGGAATTCTCTCTTTGTGTTTTCTACCCACCCCCGCCCCATTTTCATGTCTTTATGCCTTACAGTTTCATACTTTGGGCAGGTCTGGTCTGAAACCAAACTCTCCCAGAGGTTCACCTCCATCCTTTCGTTGTCCTGAGATTTTGTTATACTGAACAGTTTGTGATTCGAGTAAGGCCTCTAGTATGGGCTTGAAAATCTTCATTAAAAAAAAAAAAAAAGTTTTCCTTGTGATGGAATTCGCAGCAGTGGAATGTGGTCTCTCTGCGGCCCAGTGTCTTGCCTGTTTTCAGAGCCTCCACAGATGGATCCCATGTCCGCTCTTCAGTTCCACATCCAGGCCCTACCCTCCGTCAATCCAGGGTCCCACCTCCGTGCCTTTGGGCCTGCAGTTTCCTCTGCAGGGCACACCCTTTCTTTCCTTTCTCTGCAACGTGGACTCACGTTTCCTTCTGAGATCAGCCCCAGGGTCTCCTCTCGGGAGAAGTCCCCCTCGTCCGCCCAGCCTGTCACCCTCTCCTCCTCTGGGTCCTGGCACATGCTTTCTTAGTGATCTAGTGGTCTGAGCCTTAGTGGACGCTTGTGGAGTCAGTAGCCTCTTGCTCTGGACTGCAGGCTCCATGTGGGCATCCCTCTGCTCAGCGTCGGCCTGGCATGCAGAACACTGCATGCCTGTGTGAAGAAGAGAAAGGAGGAAGGCACAAAGGGACAGACGTGTTGAGAAGAGCCTCCTGGCTTTTGCTTCCTCGGGATGGTCTCTGGGTGGAGATGGAGTGTGACCTTGGGTGTTGTCCTGAAGGGCTCCTGGCTTTCTAGGAGGAGACTAAGAACACTGAGAGCTGGGAGCCTTCTTCACACTGACCGGTTAGCCCTGAATTTGGGTGGCGTGTGTGTGTTCCCTGTGCTGGAACCCTGCAGAGCCTGCAGGGGATGCCTCGGATGAAAACGCCTGCAGAATTCTCCGCAGAGCCTGGCCTTCCTCATTGTCTGTCCCTTCCTGCTCCCCCTTGCCTCCGTCTGCAGCCACCAGAGCTGCTTTCTGTTCAGTTCACCCAAAGGTGCTCGTGCACGGCCCCGCACCCTGGATCTGGGCAGGCGCCGCTTTCCCTCTGTCTGGAACTCACCTCCACGTGGTGTTTCCTGCCTGCCTGCTCCCTGGATGCTCTGAGGTCACTCGGCAGGCCCTGGTGTGCCTCAGAATCCTTTGTGTCACAGCTTAGCCCACGCCTGCTTCCCGGTCCCCACCTGTGGTCTCCTGGGGGTGGGGAGAGGTCTTGGCTGATCCCTCCAAGCAGGTCCTGCTGAGGGTCCTAGCACCCAGCCCATGGCGACCGGATGGATGAGCGAATGAATGAATGGGAAAGGCCTGTCCCTAGACCGTTTGGGACAAGATTAGATTTCCTTGGGTGGAGTAACTTCCCAAGATGCCGCTCTCGCTCCACTTGTGTTTCTGTGCACCTGGGCCGTCTCGGGGGACGGCGGGGCCTCAGTGTGAGGCTGTGGTGGAGGCTGGAGGCCCAGTCCCCCAGCCCGGGGTAAGTCCGGGCACCTGGAGCACAGAGGTGGCCTCTACCGCAGGATGCTCTCAGAGTGAGTGGACTGCGGTGGAGTGAGGTTTCTCACATGTTAGGCCGCTCTGTTCTCAGCCAAGCTCCGAGTGGCACTTCCTGCACACAGCCTGCCGCTTGCGGCACCGGCCAGCTCGCTGGGGTGCACGGAAGCCGGTGGGATGGTTTGCTGTGGTGGGTTCGGGCCCCACCTCAAGGCCGGTGACAGCAGAGTCCGCAGGCCCAGTGGAGGGGCAGCCAGGTGTGTGTCGGATACAACCCAGGCCTGGGGCTCAGACCCAGGTGTGAATCTGGGCTCTGTGACCCAGCTGTCTGCTCTGGGGCCCCTCACTTAACTGTGATGAGACTGACTTTCTTTTTTATGCAGAACCTGGATTAGAACCCACTTTTCAGTCTCTGTGAGTGCCCTTTGGAGAGCACCAAGCCACCACTGGCTCGTGCAGGTTGTATGTGTGTCAAGCCCACCAAAGTCAAGGAAAGGTGATGACAGGCAGTGATGAACGTCAAGTAGCAATCCCCCGAGGCTGTGGGGGCGTCCCAGGTGGCTCAGCGGTGAAGAATCTGCCTGCCAGTGTAGGAGAGGCAGGAGACCCTGGTTCGATCCCTGGGTTGGGAAGATCTCCTGGAGGAGGAAATGGCAACCCACTCCAGTATTCTTGCTTGAGAAATCTTACGGACAGAGGAGTCTGGCAGGCTACAATCAATAGGGTTGCAAAGAGTTGGACATGACTGAGCAGCTAAACCTGCAAGGCTGTGGGGATCCAGAGGGGCTGTCCTGGGGCCAGGTCTCAGAAGATGCTTGCAGGGTGAGAGGGAAGGGCAGGTCTTCCAGGTGGCAGGAATGGCAGGTGCAGGGAGCTGTGAGCCGCACGGGCAAAGCCAGGACCAGGAGGGTTGGGCAGGGGGGCCAGGGCACTGGTGGGCGGTGAGTCCAGCCAGATGCTGAAGGCTGAGTGCCTGGTGCTTCCTCTGGGCAGCAGGACCATCAAGGCTGTGACTCAGGAGGGTCGCTGGCCTGCCTACCTGCCCACTCTGCCAGGGCGGCTCAGAGGTGGGTTGGGGCGGTGGAAGAGTGTCTAGATTCTTTAGAGTCACCTGGATCCCAGCATGCTCCGGTGGGTGGAACACAGCCAGCAGGGAGGCGTGGGCGTGCTGGGTGGGGCCCTGCCCGGCGAGCCCGGGGAGCGGCGTGTTGTTGAACGCTGAGCTGAGCCCTGCTCCCCAGGCGGCCTCGCCCACATGGCCTCACCTGGAGGGCAGGTTCACCCAGACCCGGGCAGACGCCCTTCTCCTACCTGTGATGACTTCAGGGACCCCGACTGCAGGGGAGCAAGCAGACAGAGCCCAGCTAACACAGGCACGCCTGACTCGGAAGCACGCGTGCGCTCGTCACCGTGTGTGTGGCCAGGGTCCTGGCAGTGGCCAGGGTCAGCTTGGTCCTCAGGGAGCCTGGACTCCCATTCCGATGATGGATTTCAAATAAATAACCCAAGGCCAGTCGAGGGCCTTGTACAACCTGCTTGCGCTCTCTGAGATGCCTCTATCGCACATGGTCACTGGCATAGTTCAGTTCAGTTCAGTCGCTCAGTTGTGTCCGACTCTTTGCGACCCCATGAATCGCAGCACGCCAGGCCTCCCTGTCCATCACCATCTCCCGGAGTTCACTCAGACTCATGTCCATTGACTCCGTGATGCCATCCAGCCATCTCATCCTTGGTCGTCCCCTTCTCCTCCTGCCCCCAATCCCTCCCAGCATCAGTCTTTTCCAATGAGTCAACTCTTCGCATGAGGTGGCCAAAGTACTGGAGTTTCAGCTTTAGCATCATTCCTTCCAAAGAAATCCCAGGGCTGATCTCCTTCAGAATGGACTGGTTGGATATCCTTGCAGTCCAAGGGACTCTCAAGAGTCTTCTCCAACACCACAGTTCAAACGCATCAATTCTTTGGTGCTCAGCCTTCTTCACAGTCCAACTCTCACATCCATACATGACCACAGGAAAAACCAAAGCCTTGACTAGACGGACCTTAGTCGGTAAAGTAATGTCTCTGCTTTTGAATATGCTATCTAGGTTGGTTATAACTTTTCTTCCAAGGAGTAAGCGTCTTTTAATTTCATGGCTGCAGTCACCATCTGCAGTGATTTTGGAGCCCCTATCACCTCCACTAGCTTTGTTCATAGTGATGCTTTCTAAGGCCCACTTGACTTCACATTCCAAGATGTCTGGCTCTAGATGAGTGATCACATCATCATGATTATCTGGGTCGTGAAGATCTTTTTTGTACAGTTCTTCTGTGTATTCTTGCCACCTCTTCTTAATATCTCTTGCTTCTGTTAGGTCCATACCATTTCTGTCCTTTATCGAGCTCATCCTTGCATGAAATGTTCCCTTGGTGTCTCTAATTTTCTTGAAGAGATCTCTAGTCTTTCCCATTCTGTTGTTTTCCTCTATTTCTTTGCATTGATCGCTGAAGAAGCCTTTCTTATCTCTTGCTATTCTTTGGAACTCTGCATTCAGATGCTTATATCTTTCCTTTTCTCCTTTGCTTTTCGCCTCTCTTCTTTTCACAGTTATTTGTAAGGCCTCCCCAGACAGCCATTTTGCTTTTTTGCATTTCTTTTCCATGGGGATGGTCTTGATCCCTGTCTCCTGTACAATGTCACGAACCTCAGTCCATAGTTCTTCAGGCACTCTATCTATCAGATCTAGGCCCTGAAATCTATTTGTCAGTTCCACTGTATAATCATAAGGGATTTGATTTAGGTCATACCTGAATGGTCTAGCAGTTTTCCCTACTTTCTTCAATTTAAGTCTGAATTTGGTAATAAGGAGTTCATGATCTGACCCACAGTCAGCTCCTAGTTAGCAGACTACATGGAGTGATGCAGGTTCTAAGCCCCCAAGTCAGCCAAGCCCTACATGCTTCTCTCTCCCAGCACCTTGAACTTGACCTTAGCACTCATATTTTTCATGAAATAATCGAGAGGGTTACCAGGTGCTCTCATCTCCTCCGGGATTCAAGAGCTGCATCCCTGGAGACCAGCAGAATAGCTGGTGGATCAAGGGTGGCCAGCTCCTGCTTGTTCAGTGAGTGAATGCAAGGCAAGCGTAGGACATAGCCTGCTACCTGCCCATTCAGTCCTGTATCCTGGTTCCCCACTTCCTGGGCTTGTGTGAGCTGAGGTCCAGGGATGGCAGTCGCAGCTGTCCAGAGCTCTGGGTTCAAGAGGATTCCGAGGCCGGCAGGGCAAGCACGGGGGTGGACTGGTTGATGTCTGCCACGGCCGCTGGCGGAGGGGCCTTGGCTGTGTTAGACTGAGGCCGGCTCTGCAGCTTCAGCAGCAGGGAGACCACTTAGCAGCAGTAATGCTTCCCAGGTGGTGCTAGTGAGAAAGGACCCGCCTGCCGAAGCAGGAGAGGCAGGAGACTCAGGTTCCCTCCCTGCGTTGGGAAGATCCCCTGGAGAAGGGCATGGCAACCCACTCCAGTCTTCTTGCCTGGAGAATCCCATGGGCAGAGGAGCCTGGGGGCTACTGTCCACGGGTCACAAAGAGTCGGACGTGGCTGGGCGACTTGGCACACACAGTAACCGTGCTACTGCTGTTACCACCAACCGGCACCAATACCCAACAGAGCACACCCCCCGCCTCTGCACGAGATGGCAGGCTTTCACTGAGTTGTTGCAGTTCTCGCCAAGAACAACGCGTCTGCACATTGCCTAGCACGTGGCTGGGAGGAAAGGTAACTGATCCCAAGGTGTACACAACTGCCCCGTCTCCTGCCCCGGGTCCTTTGACTTGGGAGGGGCCTGGGTCTGCACCCTTTCCTCTTTTGACCAGGCTTCTATCCAGACCACAGCTGGCTGTGTGGCTCTGGGCGGACCACCTTCTCTCTTCCAGTCCTCAGTTTCCTCATCTGTGAAATGGTGCTGATGACAGTCCTTGACCTTGGGCGTTGTTGTGAAGACAGTCCGCCTTAGTTGCGTGAGGCTCATGGAAGGCTTTAAGGACAGTTAATTGTTACTGCTGCCATTATTTCCCCCGCCCAGCTCCATCACCTCTCTCGGAGAGGCTGAGGTTTGTTTGGTAGCGTGTGTTGGAAGTACTGATGCTGAAGCTGCAGCTCCAGTATTTTGGCCACCTGATACTAAAAACTGACTCGTTGGAAAAGATCCTGATGCTGGGAAAGATTGAAGGCAGGAGGAGAAAGGGATGACGGAGGATGAGATGGTTGGATGGCATCACTGGCTCAATGGACATGAGTTTGAGCAAGCTCTGGGAATTGGTAATGGACAGGGGAGCCTGGTGTGCTGCAGTCCATGGGGTCGCAAAGAGTTGGACACGACTGAGCAACTGAACCGAACTGTTTCAGAACAAGCAGGGGTGCTTGTAGATTCCATAGATGACTATGCTCAGAAATGATATGAATATGAAACTTACAAAGGTTCCCCCCCACCCAAGGAAACCAACTGACAGTTTTCTTTCTGGGATCATGAAGGGGATACACTTTAATAAGGGGTCTACATATCTAGAGATAATGTCCTTAGTTGCTTCAGTTGTGTCCGACTCTTTGCAGCCCCATGGACTGCAGCCCAGCAGGCTCCTCTGTCCATGAGATTCTCCAGGCGAGAATACTAGAGTGGATTGCCATGCCCTCATCCAGGGGATCTGACAATATTGATAACAGTTATCATTTTGGGACTGAAGAGATGGCACTATTAGCAGGTATAGCTTCTGTTGGAGGACTAGGTGGCCGGCCAGTGCGTCCAGCCCTCTCCTTGGCACTGGGCATCATAAAACCCAGAGAGGGAAAGCGGCAGGGGTGGCGGACCCTGGATCCAGCAGCCTGCCCTTCCATCTGACTGCCCAGCATCTCATCACCCCTTCTCCAGGTCTTGAGTGGCCTGTTGTCTCGGGGACTCACCTGCTCTTGTGAAACATCTCCACTCCCGGGACAAGCCCGGGGTGGACCCGACTGGCTTCCATCAAAGTGTAATTGATGTCCTTCACTGGAGGGCACACACAGCGTGGCAGGAGGACCTTTTCATTGTGAAACAGGCCCCGACAAGGGAGAGAACGGTCCATCTCTCAGGTGCTGCTGGGGGGCAGCTGGGATGCAGCCAGGGGTGGGGAAGCTTGTGCAGGGTGTGGCCCTCCCCTTGCTCTTGAGGGGAGGCGGGGCTCTTGCTTCTCTCAGTTGCAGCATCCTCGTGTGCCGGCAGGGATGTGGACCTGGCCTGGCCCCCCTCAGAGGTCATATGTGAGCGAAATGCCCTGATGGCTGTGAAAATGCCAGACCAACTGTCTAAGTGCTTCGCAAGCCACAGAGGGACACGTGAAGCCAAGACTCAGTTCATTCTTCAGCATCCAAGTGTCAGGACTCTCACTTTTGCCTCCACCTTTGGGTGGAGGAAGGCCCTGGCTGGCGATCACCGCAGGCCCTGCTTGAGCTGGGTGGCAGTGTCCGCTTGTGGCTCTGGAGAAGCCCTGAACCACTAAAACCCCCGCAGGCAGCAATACCCTTCTTGTTGGTATCACTCGGCCTTAGGAGAGCCCTTTTAAACTATTGCTCTCAATTACGGCCTTTTTATTGAATAATAACTCAATTAAAGGTGTGCTTTTTATTGAACATCCCTGATACCTTTATTGGTATTATTAGAGTAACCAGCATAATAGGGAGGAACAATTATTTCAGTGCTCATTAAAACACGCGCGCGCACACACACACACATGCACACACCCCTGCTAGCAGAGGGAGAGCAGCATTTCATTGCAGGAGCCCAGTTGTGTGTTGGTTCCCAAGAGTCACAATAAAAAATGATGTTTCCTCAACGTTTGCAAGTTTCTATTTCCCTGGAACCTCTAATGCATTAGGCCGGCTGCATTAAAATTCCTCCATGGTTTTATTACAGCCAGAGTTACACAGAAGGGCACCGCCTGAAACATCCACTGCCAGGTGCAAGATGGATAATAAAACACGAAACATACAAAGCCCAACCATAATACGTCCATGCGTGGGGATGTGTGGATTTTATAGGGATCGCGTGGGATCTCATTTGCTCCCCCATCCCTCTTCGGAAGCTGACATGTTATTCCCATTCTACTGATGAGGAAATGAAGCTCAGAGGGTTAAAGTGACTTGGTTGAAGTTGTTGTTTAATTGCTAAGTATGTCTGACTCTTTGTGACCCCATGGATGAAGGAAATGGCAACCCAATCCAGTACTCTTGCCTGGAAAATTCCATGGATGGAGGAGCCTGGTAGGCTACAGTCCATGGGGTCAAAAAGAGTCGGACATGACTGAGCGACTTCACTTTCTTTCTTTCTGTAGTTCCTTTTGGAGAAGGAAATGACAACCCACTCCAGTGTTCTTGCCTGGAGAATCCCATGGACGGGGGAGCCTGGTGGGCTACAGTCTATGGGTTGCAAAGAGTCGGACACGACGAAGCAATTAACACACGCAACACACATAGCCTGCCAGGCTCTTCTGTCCATGGGATTTCCCAGGCAAGAATACTGGAGTGTGTTGCCATTTCCTTCTCCGGACCCAGGGATTGAACCCGTGTCTCCTGCTTTGTAGGCAGATTCTTTACCACTGAGCCACCTGGGAAGCCCCTTGTTTGACATCTTCCTGCAGGGAATGGCAAGGTATGAACTTGTGCTGCTGTTCAGGGTTCTTGTAACAGTGATCTCAGGGAGGGTTTTGAATTACAGAAAAACACAAGGGTCTCTCTTGAAAGCCAGTATAGCAAAGAAGATCCGGTGTGGGTTTCTGCCAACGGATAGCAAAAGCGTCTGAGGAAGGAAAAGGGAAGGAAGCAAACAAGGAAACACGCTGGCCTTGGGTTCTGAGTTGCCAAGCCCAATGTGGTGATCCCGATGCAGCTGACATTTCCAGGTCTGTAGGCCAGGCTTGGTGTTGCTGGGTAAGTTAATTCAGGGCTTGCCTGGTGGCTCAGATGGTAAAGAATCTGCCTGCATTGCGGGAGACGTGGGTTCGATCCGTGGGTCGGAAGGATTCCCTGGAGAAGGGAATGGCAACCCACTCCAGTATTCTTGCCTGGAGAAGTCTGTGGACAGAGGAGCCTGGCGGGCTACACCCCACGGGGTTGCAAAGAGTCCTACACGACCGAGCAACTAACACTTTTCAACTTCCAGGTCGCTTCAAAATAATCTAGGTGTTGACCTCTCGGTTGGAACCTCGGTGGCAGCCACAGTGGCAGCGTGCTGGGGCGTGGCCCCTGTCTGGGCCATCAGCAAAGCTGGGACCAGCTGGAGCTTCCAGCTCACCTCTGGGCAAGTGGCCCTGAGCTCCGCGAGCAGGGACAGCCCCGCGTCTGAAGCAGCCCTCTCACCAAGGGGCTTCTGCCACATTTAAAAATGAGCCGTCCGTGACTGTGTGCTGCCTTTTAAAATATTTAGTGAGTTTTTGAATAGAAGAATGTTCTGAGTGGCTCTTCAAAGCCTTTCTGACATTGTTCAGTTTTCAAAAGTGAGCAGTCCCAGTGCTCAAGGCTACTTCTAGGCAACAGATAACCGTGAAGTGGAAGTATGGAAATGAACATTTTATATATAAAAAAAAAAAAGTTAAGGGGAGAGTGGAAAGAGCGTTGTTTAGGAAGGGTCTTTGAGGACTGGGAGATTTAAAAACATTGGAAGCTGTCAGATCCTGGGATAGACTGTCCCCTGCTGTGAATCTTGCCATGGCGTGGAGGGAAGTGAGGGGACCAGATTGTTCAAAGGCAAGGAAAAGCGCTTACCCTGGCATGATCTGGGACCCTAGAATCTGATTTGGTGGGTGCATGCTCAGAGCTCTTCCCCAACTGATGATAAATTCTGAACAGGTTAACGTCCTCCTCCTGGTTTCCCTGGTGGCCCAGAGGTAAAGAATCCGCCTGCCAATGCAGGAGACACAGGTTTGATCCTTGGGTCGGAAAGAAACCCTTGGAGGAGGAAACAGCTACCCACTCCAGTATTCTTGCCTGGGAAATCTCATGGACAGAGGAGCCTGGCTGGCTCCAGTCCTTGGGGTCGCGAAAGAGTTGGACAGGACTGAAGGATGAGACTACAGCAAGCAAAACCTCCTCCTTGGACTTCTCTAAGTTAGAGTCTTATAAATGTCTTTCACTCTTTTTGTTTTGTCTTAAAAAAAAAAAAACAAGAAATGGAAACCTCTGAGTTCTTTAGAACGTGCAGCTACACGCTTCTCAGCAGCTGCTGCTTGAGTTTAAAAAAATATATTTAAATTGGCCATTTCATTCCTGGCCTGCCTGAGAGTTTTGCACTGTCTTCTGATACCCGCATTCTTCAGGGGCAACAGAACTTTCCAGAAAGTGTGTGGCCATCAGAACAAGAAACAGGAAGTGCTCCAGAGAGACCCAAGGAAATGAAGATGATGAAAAAAGAGATTAGGGGAAAGGAGGTGGCCCAACTTGAAAACAGGAACCAGAGCTGCTGTGTGTGTGGAACTCGGTTACTGAGAGTGGCTGGAGCCCAGGTGCAGAGTCCAGAGTGCTCTTTTTTTAAAAATTTGTTTTTATTGATGTACAGTTGAAACCAATGGATTTTTAAAGTTGCTTATCGGCCGTGCCGGGCCTTTGCTGCTGTGTGCGCTCCTTTTCTAGGCGCGGGGCTCCGAGTTCTCGCTGTGCTGGCTTCTCTTGTTGCAGAGCACGTCTCTAGGGCGTGCGGGCTCCGCAGGTATTTGTGGTTCCTGGGCTCCAGAGCACAGGCTCAGTAGTTGAGGTGCACGGGCTGAGTTGCTCTGCCGCAACTGGGCTTTTCCCAGATCAGGGATCGAACCCACGTCTCCTGCCCCGGCAGGCGGCTTCATTACCATCCAGCCGCCAGGGAAGTCCAGTGCTCTTTAACTGGAAGATCTATGGCCTCGCGGGAGGCGGCGCTTCATTTGTATTATTAACTCCTGGTGTCAGAGGAGGATGTTTTCTTTATCTTCTTATTTATTACTTATTTATTCTGCCTTGTTCCAGAAAAGGATTTGAGAAGGATGAAACACTGTAGCGTCTGGCCAGCTCTCCTGTGAGACTGAGGTGAACTGTTCTGTCGTTCCCCACATGTATCACCTAATAAGCCAGGACAGGAGATGGCACCTCCAAGAAGGCGGTGCATCTCTGGGCTTTAGCATCGTCATGTGCCAGCAGGGACGTGGTCCTGGCCTGGCCGCCTTCAGCGGTCATGTGACGATGAAATGCACCCCCCAGAAAAATGGCCTTTTGTTGCGACAGTGAGTAGGCACACAGAAAGGGAAGGCTGAAGTGTCGGTGTGGCCTTACCGCTCCCAAAGAGAGGAACACAGCTGCCCAGGGCCTTGGGAAGGCCTCCCTGCCCGTTTCTGGGGGGCAAGATTCTCCCGAGGGGCTCCGGCATGGGGAACTGAATTAATGCATGCTAGGAGAAGGAAGTTTCCCAGACATCCCGGAGAAAGAAAATGACCTCAGAAGTTCTCCTGGAGCTGGGTTTGAAAACGAGGGGAAGCTGAGCTTTGGAATCCTTTTTCCCTTTCTGTCTGTTCCCCCGTCACCCACCCACTGGTCTCCTCACTACCAAATCTGGAGACACATGTCCTGTTGGACACGAGTGTGCAGTGATGACCGTGGACCACCAGGCTTGGAAGGCATGTCTTAGTTCCCAGCAGTGAGTGATCTGGTCCAGTTGGTTCTGTGTTGTGGAGGATCTCCACGCTGACCCCTGACTCCTGGAGGACCCCCCACACTGCATGGCTCAGCGAGGTCCAGGCTTCTTTGAAGCCATCAAGTCTAACCCATAAGGAACTTGGGGTATTTGTTCTCAGAGTCCACAGAGTTTTAACTGCTAAGGCTGAAGCCCCCAAGAAACATACTTCTTGGGTGGGAATCAAAGAAACAAAAACTCCATCTCTATGTGGGATTTCAGAAGTCCCTCCTCTTTCGAGGAGGGGCTGTACTTTCCCTTCCCTTCCTGATCCCGCGTTTGGAAACTAACACACACCTTTGGCTTCACTGGGGAGTTTGCAGCTACTGTACTTTATCAGTGTTAAAATCTTCCAGATACAAGGAAGTCTGAAAAAACAAAAAGTTTTTTTTTTTTTCCAAGACCTCGGCTGTGATGCCATGTTCCCTTTCCCTTCTCCGGCCAGTGAGCAAGTCTGAGGGGGCAGGGCAGGGCCTGCCCACACCTGTCCCGTTTCACGGAGTGTTAGGAGAGCTTCAGGCTGGAGAAGCAGCCAGTTTCACCCGCAGGCTGAGGATGTCGGCCACGAAATAGGTGCTGGTTGGAAGGTCCAGGCTCCCATTTTGTGACCGCCCCCAACGATGGACAAAGATAAGGATGTTTTGGCTCCATGCCACCAGCGTCCATTAACACTGGCTCCCGATGCCAGAGCCCAGCTTGTCACAAACTCACACTCTCCACTCTTCATCCTGATTACCCTGTCAGAGGTGACACTCTTTCATTCAGCCTTCTGGCAAGGGACCTCATGTGGGCCAGGGCCCCGCCCCGGGGGGTCTCAAGGCCAGATTCCATGCTGTGGTTAGGGGTGTGTGTGTGTGTGTGTGTGTGAGGCCGCAAGGGCAGTGATGGGGGGTCGGGTGGGCAGCTGCCCGCCGGTAGTGATGTTCTTACAAAGCTGAAGTCCTGTGCATGCGCGCATCCCTGTTTAACTTGGATGGTGCTTTCTGCACAGACACTGTGTATGAAACCCACGATTTCCGGTAGTTCAACTCCCAAATGACGCAGAGGTTATCAGCCAGTTCCCTTAAAATGCTTGCGAGGTGATTCAGTTTGATTTGTGTTTCTTAGAACTTCCTTGGATCGAAGATTTGCCTAGTCATGACTGGGTGGGGAGGTGGGGGGAGTTGTTTGGTTCCCCAGAGAGGTTTGGCAATGCCTGGGGAGATTTTTGACCCTCATGACTGGGAGGGGAGGGAGTGAGACTGGCTTCCAGTGGGTTTGCCTCCAAACATCCTACAAGGCACAGGACAGTGCCCCTCCCCCTCCCCACCCCACCCTCAAAGAATTACCAGGATCTACCCGATGGCTGAACTTTGCCCCGCTATCTTTTAGGCAGCCCAGCCTTTGTATACTTCCCATTGTTGGAATCAGGCTTTCTCACAAATAACATCTCCTTTGGCTTCTGAGATGATGGGTTTAAAGACACCATGTTACAAGGGCACAGAGCGAGGTCTACCAATTGGAGTAACAGCCACACAGAGGCTTCTCTAGCCTGTACCCAGGGGGTCTGCCAGGGGTCGCTAGCCCGGGCCTGCTCGGCAGTGGTCCACTGCCAACCCCGAGAGCCGCGCCGCCGCCCGCATCTCACGTCTCTCCTGCTTCTTTCTGTCCGTGTGTCTCCGCAGGTAAAGATGAGCCTTCCAGCTACATTTGCACCACATGCAAGCAGCCCTTCAACAGCGCGTGGTTCCTGCTGCAGCACGCGCAGAACACGCATGGCTTCCGCATCTACCTGGAGCCCGGGCCGGCCAGCAGCTCGCTCACGCCGCGGCTCACCATCCCGCCGCCGCTGGGGCCCGAGGCCGTGGCCCAGTCCCCGCTCATGAATTTCCTGGGCGACAGCAACCCCTTCAACCTGCTGCGCATGACGGGCCCCATCCTGCGGGACCACCCGGGCTTCGGCGAGGGCCGCCTGCCCGGCACGCCGCCGCTCTTCAGCCCGCCGCCGCGCCACCACCTGGACCCGCACCGCCTCAGCGCCGAGGAGATGGGGCTCGTCGCCCAGCACCCCAGTGCCTTCGACCGAGTCATGCGCCTGAACCCCATGGCCATCGACTCGCCCGCCATGGACTTCTCGCGGCGGCTCCGCGAGCTGGCGGGCAACAGCTCCACGCCGCCGCCCGTGTCCCCGGGCCGCGGCAACCCTATGCACCGGCTCCTGAACCCCTTCCAGCCCAGCCCCAAGTCCCCGTTCCTGAGCACGCCGCCGCTGCCGCCCATGCCCCCCGGCGGCACGCCGCCGCCGCAGCCGCCGGCCAAGAGCAAGTCGTGCGAGTTCTGCGGCAAGACCTTCAAGTTCCAGAGCAATCTCATCGTGCACCGGCGCAGCCACACGGGCGAGAAGCCCTACAAGTGCCAGCTGTGCGACCACGCGTGCTCGCAGGCGAGCAAGCTCAAGCGCCACATGAAGACGCACATGCACAAGGCCGGCTCGCTGGCAGGCCGCTCCGACGACGGGCTCTCGGCTGCCAGCTCCCCGGAGCCCGGCACCAGCGAGCTGGCCGGCGAGGGCCTCAAGGCGGCCGACGGCGACTTCCGCCACCACGAGAGCGACCCTTCCCTGGGCCATGAGCCCGAGGAGGAGGACGAAGAGGAGGAGGAGGAGGAGGAGGAGCTGCTGCTGGAGAACGAGAGCCGGCCCGAGTCGAGCTTCAGCATGGACTCGGAGCTCAGCCGCAACCGCGAGAACGGCGGCGGCGGCGGCGGGGGCGGCGGGGTGTCGAGAAGGCGCTGGTGCTGGGCAAGGTCATGGAGAACGTGGGCCTGGGCGCGCTGCCGCCATACGGCGACCTGCTGGCCGACAAGCAGAAGCGCGGCGCCTTCCTGAAGCGCGCGGCCGGCGGCGGCGGGGGCGGCGGGGACCCGGGCGACGACGATGACGCCGGGGGCTGCGGCGACGCGGGCCCCGGGGGTGCGGTCAACGGGCGCGGCGGCGGCTTCGCGCCGGGCACCGAGCCTTTCCCCGGCCTCTTCCCGCGCAAGCCGGCGCCGCTGCCCAGCCCCGGCCTCAACAGCGCGGCCAAGCGCATCAAGGTGGAGAAGGACCTAGAGCTGCCGCCCGCCGCGCTCATCCCGTCGGAGAATGTGTACTCGCAGTGGCTGGTGGGCTACGCGGCGTCGCGGCACTTCATGAAGGACCCCTTCCTGGGCTTCACGGACGCGCGCCAGTCGCCCTTCGCCACGTCGTCCGAGCACTCGTCCGAGAACGGCAGCCTACGCTTCTCCACGCCGCCCGGGGACCTGCTGGACGGCGGGTTGTCGGGCCGCAGCGGCACGGCCAGCGGGGGCAGCACGCCGCATCTGGGCGGCCCCGGCCCCGGGCGGCCGAGCTCCAAGGAGGGCCGGCGCAGCGACACGTGCGAGTACTGCGGCAAGGTGTTCAAGAACTGCAGCAACCTGACGGTGCACCGACGGAGCCACACCGGCGAGCGGCCTTACAAGTGCGAGCTGTGCAACTACGCGTGCGCGCAGAGCAGCAAGCTCACGCGCCACATGAAGACGCACGGGCAGATCGGCAAGGAGGTGTACCGCTGCGACATCTGCCAAATGCCCTTCAGCGTCTATAGCACCCTGGAGAAACACATGAAAAAGTGGCACGGCGAGCACTTGCTGACTAACGACGTCAAAATCGAGCAGGCGGAGAGGAGCTAAGCGCGTGTGCGCGTGTGTGCGCGCGCGCAGGGGCCCGGGCCCCACCCCGCGCACCTGTACAGTCGCCCCGTCGCCAAGCGAGAGAATGCTGACCTGACACTTGCCTCCGCGTCACCGCCGCTCGGCGCCCCCCGCGGGTCCCCGGGGCCCAGGGGATGCGGCCCTCCAACCTAACCTGTGTCTGCGAAGTCCTATGGAAACCCGAGGGTTGATTAAGGCAGTAAAAACAAACAAAAAAAAATTGTGGAGCCTTTTAACTGTGCAATAATTTCTGTATTTATTGGGTTTTGTAATTTTTTTGGCATGTGCAGGTACTTTTTATTGTTATTCTTTCTGTTGAAATTCCTTTAAGAGATTTTGTTGGGTATCCATCCCTTCTTTAGTTTTTTTTTTTTTTTCTTTAACCCAGTAGTAGCCTGAGCGATGACTCCTGAGCTCTGTAGAGGGGAAGCTATCTTTTAAATTATAATTTTTTGGGGGGAGGGCGCTGCTTTTTTTGAAATCTAAGCTAAGCATGTGTAATTTCTTGTGAAGAAGCCAACACTTAAATGACTTTTAAAGTTGTTTACTTTTTTATTCATTCTTTCTTTTTTTTTTGTCCTGAAATAAAAAGTGGCATGCGTTTTTTTTTGGGGGGGAGGGGGGTGGATGTACAGCGGATAACAATCTTTAAAGTTGTAGCACTTTGTTTCAGAATTGAAATGGAGATGTAGCACTGATGATGTCCTGAGTAAGGGAGGCCTTTTCTGTGTTGACTTCAACCTTGCCATACATAAGGAAACCTTTGAATGGTGGGCTTTCCCTCCCCTCCCCTCCAAATACTCAGCACTGCCAGAATCAGGAGTTTTTGAGGACTTTGCCCCAGGAAATGGCCCAAGAGCCTTCTCAAATAGTGCATTCTCAGCAGATCCCATCCTTTTCTTGGAATGTCGGTGTGCCCTGGAATGCCATCTCTGCTATTTGCCATAGATTAGACAAAATAAAATAGGCTGAGGGTACTTTGGGGGGTAGATAGATGGTGGTGGCCTGCAATAACACAGAAAGGAAAGAAACCAGCCATGTTCTTTCAGGCTTCTTCTGGCTTGACAGTTTCTCTCTCTCTTTTTATCACCCTCACCACAGAAATCCTAAGTCATACGTTGCTACCAGTGACAACAGGCCGTTTCTCAAGCAGACAAGTGTCCTGATGGTGACTGGAGGGCAGTTAGTATTCTCTCTGCACACTGATGACATTATACGGATGGGGTGGGGGGAATCTTGCCAATTTCAGTTCCCTTTTACTGCAACGCGGGAAGAGTTCCATCCGAAGGTGCCCAGCGCTACTTCCGTTTTTTTTTTTTTTTTTTATCCCATTAGGTTGGAAGGTACTAAACATTGGACTGTTCAGATTAGACATTTGAATTCTGTTGACCCGCACTTTAAAGCTTTTGTTTGCATTTAAATTAAATGGCTTCTCAACAAGAAATTGCAGCATCTTCTTCTTTTTGGCCCAGAGGTGGGTTAAACTGTAAGGGATGGCTGAGATTGAGTGTCAGTATTGCTAAGCATGGCATTCACAGTACTGGCACTATAAAGAACAAAATAAAATAATAATTTATTGGACAGTGTTTCTACTGCCATTCAATTTGATGTGAGTGCCTTGAAAACTGATCTTCCTATTTGAGTCTCTTGAGACAAATGCAAAACTTTTTTTTCTTTTGCAACGAAAAGACTTTAAAAAAAATAAAATGAGAAAAGTACATTTCTTTAGAAACAAAGCCACATTTACTTTAAATAAATTTTCAAAAATCCTGGTTGAAGACGTGAAAATGCCATAAGACCCAATCAAATGAAGAAATAAACCCAGCACAACCCTGGATATCCATTAGCTGAATTAACCTCAGCCCCTTTTGCCTGTGGGACAACGCTGCTTAGATGTGGAGTGGAGGTGACTTACTGCTGAAATAAAACTCAAGTGACACAAGGTACAAGTTGATATTGTTGAATGAAAAAACAATTCAGGAACAATGGCTAATTTTTTTCTAAAGTTAAATTTAGTGCACTCTGTCTTAAAAATACGTTTACAGTATTGGATACATACAAGGGTAAAAAAAAAATTGTGTGTATGTGTGTTGGAGCGATCGTTTTTTTCAAAGTTTGCTTAATAGGTTATTAAAAAAAAATGCCACAGTGGCTGCGTGTATATTGTTTTCTTTTGGTGACGGGGTTTTAGTATATATTATATATATGAAAATTTCTTGATTACTGTAAAAGTGGACCAGTATTTGTAATAATCGAGAATGCCTGGGCATTTGACAAAACAAGAAAAAAAAAAAAAACCCTTTTCTTTTCCTTGAAAATGTTGCAGTAAAATTTAAATGGTGGGTCTATAATAATTTGTTCTTGTCACAGTAACTGTAAAGTCGGAGTTTTAGTAAATTTTTTTCTGCCTTGGGTGTTGAATTTTTATTTCAAAAAAATGTATAGAAACTTGTATTTGGGGATTAAAAGGGGATTGCTACACCATGTAGAAAAAGTATGTAGAAAAAAAAGTGCTTAATATTGTTATTGCTTTGCAGAAAAAAACCCCCCACATTTCTGATCTGTGCTTAATTCTCTCCTCCCACCTCCCTCTGGAATGGATATATTGGTTGGTTCATATGATGTAGGCACTTGCTGTATTTTTACTGGAGCTTGTAATTTTTTAACTGTAAGCTTGTCCTTTTAAAGGGATTTAATGTACCTTTTTGTTAGTGAATTTGGAAATAAAAAGAAAAAAAAAACAAAAACAAGCAGGCTGCCATAATATATTTTTTTAATTTGGCAGGATAAAATATTGCAAAAAAAAAAAAATTTGTATGTTAAGTCCTATTGTACAGGAGGAAAAAAAAAAAATGGGGTTGTTTGACAACCTTCGAGGAAAAGAAACAAAAGGAAATAGCTAAATGCTTTGGTTCACAAATCATTTTAGTTGTATATATTTTTGTCAGAATTGGCCTCTACCAAGGACTGTTCGAAACAGGGCTTCAGTCTGAGTGCCGTGAACCTTGCATCAAGGCTCCCTGGTGTGGCCACAGCAGATCGGATGGGAAATTCTTTATTCGCGTTGAGTGGAGAAATCAGTTTTTTTTGTCAAGATGTCGGTACCATTTCACAGAGCCCTCCCTTCTCTGCGAGGCATCTGTAAAGATGTCAGACGTGGGGGAGAGAGCGCACGCCTTCTCTTCACCACCCACCACCGCCACCTCTCCCACCCTTCAGAGCAGAAAGAAATGCAAACCGAGCTTTCTCTAGTCCTTGAGAGAACGTCAAACAAGCAAGCAAAACAAAACAAAACAAAATGTGATAAAGGGAGCTGGCGTATCAGCCAGGCGCAGGTGACGTGGTCTGCGGCTGGGACCAGCGCAAACTGAATTTCAGGAAGGGGTCCCCATCGCAGCCAGGACCTTTTCATCGTGGAGAGTGGGGGCCTGCTGTCTTTCTTCCCTGCTCTGCTGCTTTCTCTCCGGAACCTACATTCCGTCAGTCTCCAAATGCCTAGGGCCTGGGACGAATTCGGTGCCTTTCCGTAGTTCTTTCTCTTTCCTTCCCACGTGTTTCCTCTCCATCTTCCCACCTCTGTCGGTCCTTGGTGTGCTCATGTTTATCTGATTTATTTCTCCCTCTCTGTACCCTCCCGCCCCCACCTTTTTTTTTTTTGGTAAAGCCAAGTAGCTTTAAGATAATAAAGTGGTGGTTTTTTGGATGAGGGAATAACACGTTTTAAAAAAAAATACCTATATCAGGAAGCCATTTTTTATTTCAGGAACTCTAAGAAACCATTATATTTCAGGTTATGAAAGTATAAGCAAGCATCCTTTCGGGCAATTTCTTTACCAAATGCAGAAATCTCTCTTCTGGGCGCTTTTCTGTTTGATACGCTTTTCCTCCTTGCCACTTACCTTTGCAAAGTAAAAAGAAGGGGGGAGGAGGCAGAAGACCAAGCTGAGATGTTTGTTTCCTACCTGTTTGACCTGAAGCCCCACGGGCTGCCCTTTTCTCTGGGTGCCCTGGGGAGGTCCTTGAGCCGCCTCCAAGGCAATCCTCCTGTAGTTACAAAAGCTAGCCAGCTCTCACCAGCTTCCGCACAGTCACCACGATGCCAGAATCAAGCCATCCTAAAGCACAAAGAGTGTGTCTCTGACGACTGCAGAGAAATGAGCATTTTTGCTTCCCTTTTTTTGTGTTTAAAAAGCCAACACTGAAGCAGATGACCCAGTGAGAGAGGCCCCGGGCCCCAGGGGGACCCAGCCGACCCCAGGCCGGTTTTCCACACTGCCACAACTTGGTTCAAAGTTGCCCCCAATTGGAACCTGCCACTTGCCATTTGAGGGTCTTTCATGGGGGAGGAGGAGGAGGCTGACTTCCTCTAAGCAAAAATGTGAAAAGTAGGGAAGTCAGCCTTTCGTTCCGGTCCTAAGTGACGGTTGAGGATTTTCGTGGAACACAGGCAAACCCGTGACTTTTGGTGCTCCTTGTATCAGCTCTGCGAAGCAAAGTTACATTGAGTTCAGGTGTTTGCATTTGTACTGGCAAGGCGAAATATTTTTATTACCTTTTCTATTACTTATTGTATGAGCTTTTGTTGTTTACTTGGAGGTTCTGTCTTTTACTACAAGTTTGGAACTATTTATTATTGCTTGGTATTTGTGCTCTGTTTAAGAAACAGGCACTTTTTTTTTTATTATGGATAAAATGTTGAGATGACAGGAGGTCATTTCAATATGGCTTAGTAAAATATTTATTGTTCCTTTTATTCTCTGTACAAGATTTTGGGCCTCTTTTTTTCCCCTTAATGTCACAATGTTCAGTTCAGCATGTGTCTGCCATTTCATTTGTACGCTTGTTCAAAACCAAGTTTGTTCTGGTTTCAAGTTATAAAAATAAATTGGACATTTAACTTGATCTCCAAACCTTGTCCTTTTCTGTGTCTTTCCAGGGTAGGGGATGGACAGCTTATTTCCAAGGGTGAATTAAAGGTCTTTCTCCATTTTTCTCCTGACGCAAACCCGTTACTCTTGTATCTGAGAGGGCAGGAAATAATGGCCTGAGAGACCGGCGGTGCTTTTCCTTACCTCTGTGAAGCACTGTGATGTGGAAAAGTGGTTCTCACTCCTGGTTGCACACTGGAATCATGTGAGAGTTTTTCAAAATCCGTGTCCAGGCCCCACCCCAGACCAATTTATCAGACTCTTTCGAGGAGAGATCTCAGCATTGGTATTTTTGAAAATGACCCAGGTGACTCACAAACAGCCAAGTTTGAGACCAAGTGGGTTAGATGTAAAAGCCCTCGTCTGGGAATGACAAGACTTGGGTCTAGTTTCTTTCAGCTAACATTTTCTGAATTCCCAGGGAGAGCCACTGCGTGAGGCCTTGAGGGGTCAGAAATGAGTGGGACAGAGGTCTGGCTGCCCTGTGTCCTTGGTCTGGTGCCCTTGGGTCCCCATCGTGAAGGAGGCTGTTCAATTAGAGAGCATCCCCACCCATCCGTGAGTTTGAACGGAATCACAGAGGAGCACCACCTTCTTCCTGTCCCCTGTGTGAGAGGTTGATAGATCAGAGCATGCTTTCCTTGGGAATAATATCACAGATCCAGAGGGGGAGGCATGGTCTTCTGGAAGGAAATAGCCTTTCAATGGGCTTTTCCCAGTGCTGGGCTTGGAGCAGTCAGCAAGATGGAAGGGGAAGATGGGTTTCAGCCATTGGGTTTCAGCCACTTAATAAACCACTGTTTTTCCTTCTACGAGTGAGAGGCAGAGCCCACC
This sequence comes from Cephalophus harveyi, assembly GCA_006410635.1. Classification (NCBI taxonomy): domain Eukaryota; kingdom Metazoa; phylum Chordata; class Mammalia; order Artiodactyla; family Bovidae; genus Cephalophus; species Cephalophus harveyi. The sequence goes on along the minus strand of SJYT01025012.1, from coordinate 13,775 downwards.
CCTGAGTGAAAAGGGATCAAAGACTCACTGAGTTCTCGACTATTCTTTTTTTTTTTTCTAGTCACATCCCAAGGCATGTGGGATCCTAGCTGCCCGACCAGGGGTGGAACCTGCGCCCTCTGCAGTGAAAGCATGAAGTCTTAACCACGGGACTGTCAGGGAAGTCCCCCTTGACCACTCTTCTCATGCTTCTGGCTCTTTAAGACACAAAAAATGTTCCACTCAAGTCACTTTTCCACCAGCTTTCTGGGCACCATCCACAAACCAGGTAGGCAGCCTGGGAATCTTTGCAAGGAGACTTTGCAAGAAATGAAAGCAACGCTGAGCTGTGTTTATGAAGATGCTGTGCGGGTTCTGCCCACAGAGGTGGTGGCAGGAGTGAGGGCCATGTGTGCCTCTATGTCCTGTCTCCAGAAAGTCACCGTTCTCCCAATGTATCTAAGCACTGGGCAGATGCAGGTTTAAAGATGCAGGTGCTGGATTTAAAGTCCGGCACCAAAGATGGAGTGGGTGGCCATTCAGGGGAGGCCCTGCCCTGATTTCTAGGCTGCTTTTTGCTTGGTTCGTTTGCCCATTCGCTCAGCTGTCTCAGACTCTTTGTGACCCCATGGACTGCAGCATGCCAGGCTTCCTTGTTCTTCACCATCTCCTGGAGCTTGCTCAAACTCATGTTGGTGAGTTGGTGATGCCATCTAACCATCTTGTCCTCCGTCATCCCCTTCTCCTGCCTTCAATCTTTCCCAGCATCAGAGTCTTTTCCAGGGAGTTGGCTCTTTGCCTCAGGTGGCCAAAGTATTGGAGCTTCAGCCTCAGCATCAGTCGCTCCAATGAACAAAATTTCTAGGGTGTAGAGAATAAAAACTCCTTGCGAAGAATTATGTTCTTTTCTGTAGGTCCTGGGCTCCAAGGCTATCTCTCACTGGCTTTAGGATGCCCGTGTCTGAGCCGTGTGATTTTTCCTGTATAGAAAACTGAGCAAATAGCAGAGTTGAAATGCTCAGCTGCTTTCTGATTAGAGCACAAGAGAATGTGCTCATTTGGGGAAGAACCTGCATCTTAAGGTTGAGGAACAAACCCCTAAACTGAGCACAAGCAGAGCTTGGGATGACGTGTCAGTCACACTCAGCTGGTCCCTTCCGGCCCAGCCCTTCTAAGAAAGCCCAGTTTAGAGATCACCAGCAGGGCAGACAAAGGAAAAGCTCCCCTCAGTCCTCGTTATCTCACCAGGAGTTCTGTGACCTCAGGCCAACCCTTTCCCTTTTCTGGGCCTCAGTTTCCTTATCTGTAAAATGGAGGGTTAAGGTCATCTGGAAGGGCCCATTTAGCCTTCAGATCAGCATGTGGTGTGCACAGAGAGGAACAAAATTTGATGGGAAAGTTAAAGTCAGAAATGTTCCGTATTTAGCTGGTGAAAATCAGGGTGAGAATGGGTTCTCAAGAACAGAAAATCCCGTGTTTTCAGTGGCTGTTTCAGAGTCGCCAGTCTCAAGTCATAGAGTCTCATCTCCTCTTTTTCCAAGTGGTCCCAAGCATGGCTGGGACCTCAGAGCAGGCTGCTAAACAGCTCACTCTTGAGCTGTAAGTTCAGCAATTAAAGCTGGAAAACATCCTCTTCTACTTCGGAGGTAAAACGAAATGAATAGAGCTTTTATAAAAAACGTTAATGTGATGAAACAGATAATGAAACTTGTAACTTTCAAGCCAGGGAAGATGAAATTCTGACTTTCTTATGTGCCGGTAAAATCTTAGTCACTAATTGCCTGCTCTGCCTAACCTTCAAAACAATTTTATAGGATTCTGGTTAAAGACCTCAAGATGTGCTAAAGAAGTCAAAACAGAGCGAGCTTAAAAGTCTGTTTAGTTCCCAAAGCCAGGACTGAGCTGGAGGTCAGGCCTGGGCACACAGGGAAGTCAGGCCTGGACTTTGCTCTTGGGGGCCTCCTTGTTTAATGAGAGAAATGCCTATGAAACAAGGCTCTGTGGGGCAACGTGGGCAGTGAGAGGAGCCTGGAAGAGGAAGGCAGTAATCGGCTGTGGAGAGGGAGGATTCGGGAAATTGTGTTGCTCTTTGAAAAATATGTAAGGATTCACCAGGAAGATGAGGACAGGTGAGGAGAAATGGCCTGTCTTGTGGAAGGCATGGCACAGGAAAATGCATGGTTATTGCGAAAGCACAGTAAAGCCCACGGAGAAGCAAAGTCATATATTAAGTTGGACCCTGAAAAACATCTAGTACAAATCCGTCTAATATAGGAATCTTCTCCCAAACCCTAAAGAACAGTACATCCCTCTGTTCATTTATCCAGCCATCCATCTGTCTGTCTACCTGTTTATCCACCCATCTATCTATCTATCCATCCACCCATCTACCTGTCCATCCATCCATCTACCCTCTTATCCTTTTATCCATCCATCTATCCATCCATTCTATCCATCATCCATCCATTTATTTATTCATCCAGCCAATCATCTACAAGTTGTTCATTAATGAACATTTATCAAAGATTTATGCTGTGTCAGAGACTCTGCTCAGAAGTTACTGATCATTAAGACTCACCCCTGAGTTCCTGGGGTTTACCTTTTAGTGGGCAGAAAGGGACATCCACCCATCTATTCAGTTATTTATTACCTTAATGATCCCAGAGTTCCTCCTGAGTGCCCCGTACTCCTAGGCCCTGAAGATGCAGTCCAGGGCTTGGATGACTCCCAATTAGCTGGGGAGGCAGTGAGTGAACCGACAGTCAGAGTTCTGTCTTTCAGGTGGGAGCACGGAGTCCAACAGGAGGCTGGAGGAGACGTGTCCTTCGTTACAGATTAGGAAACCCAGTCCTTGTCCCAGGCATCCATGTGTCTTGCCACCATCCAAACTGTTTCCCTTTACCGTGGTTTCCTTCTCACAGCCATGATCGAAATATACTTGTGTTCTTGTTATCTTTTATAATCAAAGATGTAAAAAATAAGAAACATCTGCTACTGCTAAGTCATGTCAGCGTTGTCCGACTCTGTGTGACCCCATAGATGGCAGCCCACCAGGCTCCCATCCCTAGGATTCTCCAGGCAAGAACGTTGGAGTGGATTGCCATTTCCTTCTCCAGTGCATGAAAGAGAAAAGAGAAAGTGAGGTAGCTCAGTCATGTCTGACTCTTCGTGACCCCTTGGACTGTAGCCTACCAGGCTCCTCCGTCCATGGGATTTCCCAGGCAAGAGTACTGGAGTGGGTTGCCATTTCTCTGGAGCTAAGAGAGGTTTAATGTGTAACTATGAAATTGAGAAATGTCTAGTGTGGAACATGTCCCAGGATGTGAACTCAGAGGTCCTGTCTAGAAGTGGGTAGTCACTCTCTCTGTCCAAGCCCCACGATGCTATAATGAGCCTGATATGTCGCTCATGGGACAGGCCGTGTGAAATGGCTTTGGCTCAAAATGCACTGCAGGCTGAAATTTCCAAAGGGGAGGCAGGGTAGACAGGTCGTGCAGGAAAGCCAGGAGCTACCGAGGGTCAGAGATGGTGTCTCCCGCCCCTTCTCCCTTCCTGGCTCTTCTTCCTTCCTTCCATTGACAAGATTGTACAAAGTGCCTACTGCACCCCCCACGGTACAGAGGAGCTGGTGAGTGAAAGGGAGGAATTCAGAGGTAGACCACAGGTGACACTCCCAGCCCTCCAACCTCATCTTTGACACCAGCCTGGCTCAGTCTTTGGGCCTGCATTTGGTGGTGTAATTGAGGGTTCCGTTTTGGTGCCTCTATCACGTTTCAACCACGTTCCCCTATCTTCTTTTGAAAGCTCTGGGGTAGTGTGCATTAAAAGCTAAACGATACTGTGCTCGTTTGATCTGCTCACGTTATTCTCAGCAACTGTACTAAGTATGTGCTGTGCTGGTCTTAGTCTCTCAGTTGGGTCTGACTCTTTGCGACCCTGGGGACTATAACCTGCCAGGCTCCTCTCTCCATGGGATTCCCAGGCAAGAATTCAGAAGTGGGTTGCCGTGCCCTCCTCCAGGGGATCTTCCCAACCCTGGAACTGAAACCAGGTCTCCCACATTACAGGCAGATTATTTACCATCTGAACCACCAAACAATTCCTAGAGAGAGGAAGAGTTATATGCCTACAGATGGTCACTTTGACATTTCATTAAATTCTTTTGTAACAGTTCCACAAACTTCTGAGGAGGCCAATAGGAAGCATAATAAAATATAAATAAGCAGCAGGGTTATAAATAAATAAGAGATGAAACGATGAGCTAGGCATATACACCTATGTAAAATTACAGCCTAGAGAGGCAGGCTATATGTTGCTACACTTAAATCATAGATCTGAGCCCACATTTCTTGGTACCTAAAGGGAAAAAAGAAACATAGACACGTTGCTTATTATTCATGAGGAGAAAGCATTCCGGTGAATGGCATACATGACAGCAAGATGTTAGAAGTGGCCTCTGTATTCAGCAAAAAAGGAGTGAATGAATGAAAACGAGTTTATTCAAATGGAATATTTATATCCATTGGAAATGAGGGGGTTGAAGACTTTGGTGATAGTTGAGATGATGTTAACTTTTAGAAGAAGAGAAAATATTCATATGCTGTGATTCCAAATGATCTAGCTGAGTGCAGGTATGGATCTGACTCCACGGTGATTGTGGTCTCTGATTGTGAGTTCCTCTTTGTGAGTTCCCCTCTGGGTGAATCTGATGACTTCTACTATCAAAGCTTCTTTAGAACACAGTCATGGCTGCTTCTGGAGGGCCCGTGTCTTCAGTTGGTCTGGAAAGGGAGTGTAACCCTGGATCCCACATACACATGGCCCCAGTGACTTCTTCACCCGAGGTCCAGAGAGATCACACACTTCTTCCTCGTGTTCCAGAGGGTGTAGCATTTCTTGTCCGGCTTTTGTAGGCAGAGCAGTTCTTCAGAATCCAGGCTTTATGAAAAAGGATCCATTCTAGCTGCCCAGTGTCACGGGGACGGATGCCAGGACGGATGCTAAGGTTCCCTTAGCTCAGGTTCTGTCCCTGGACTGGCAACCCACGCACTGTGGAGTCCGCTCTCTCTGCTTTGGCTGCGATCCCTTTTGCTTCCCAGGATTCCCCCTTTTTATTGTTGTTGTTTAGTCGCTCAGTCATGTCCCACTCGTTCGAGACCCTATGGACCGTAGCCCGCCAGACTCCTCTGTCCATGGGATTCTCCAGGCAAGAATACTGGAGTGGGTTGCCATAGCCTCCTCTAGGGGATCTTCCTGACCCAGGGATCCAACTTGCATCTCCTCCATGGAAGACGGATTTTTTACCACTGAGCCACAAGGCAAGGCAAGTTACATCCAACTTCATTTTTTTTTTTTAAATTACAGTTGATTTTATTGTGATAGTTTCTGGTGTGTAGCATAGTGATTTATATATACACACCAGAAAATAACACACACGGGTGGCTCAGATGGTAAAGAATCCACCTGCAATGAGGGAGCCCTGGGCTCAATTCCTGGGTTGGGAAGATCCCCTGGAGAAGGAAATGGCAACTCACTCCAGTATTCTTGCCTGGAGAATCCCATGGACAGAGGAGCCTGGGGGCCACAGTCTGTGGGGTCACAAAGAGTCAGACACAGCTGAGCAACTAAGCACAGCACACATATACTCATTTCATATTCTTTTCTATTATGGTTTATTATGAAAGGATTCCCTTTCTTTTGAGTTTAGATACACACACACACAGATGCATGCATACGCTATATATAACTATGTATCATATAACTTTATACTGTATAACTCTACAACTACTGTTGTATATAAAGCTATATAGGTCTATACGATCATATATATAAAACTAGAAGCATATATAGAGTTATATATACAAGTATATAACTACTCTATTGTTATATACACATCTTTTATATAAATAGTTATGTATATGTAGGTCTGTGTGTATAACAATATAACAGGAAAACACGTGTTTGTGACATTTTATTCATCTGGAACCCTCATCCCTGATTCTAGGACTTAGCATTGGGAAATAAATATCTCTTTTGATAAGTCCATATAGTTCATTTGTATTTGAATCATGTGTCTTGTTGCATTTCCTTTCATGCCACAGCTGCCAGGAAGCTCCATGTAAATTTAATATTCAATTACAGAATCGGTATTAGCTTGAGATTAAAAAGATATTCCTCCTTTGATTTTACATCACCACGTGGTGATGTAAAAACATATCCTTCCTCCGCTATTATTTTTGAGTTTCTATTTTGACAGCCTCATTGGACATGCAGTGGCTTCCCAGGTGACTCGGTGGTAAAGAATCAAAGTGCCAATGCGGGGGACGCAGGTTCCATCTCTGGGTCAGAAAGATCCCCTGGAGGAGGAAATGGCGATCCACTCCAGTATTGTTGCCTGGAGAAACCCATGGACAGAGGAGCCTGGTGGGCTACAGTGCATGGGGTCATAAAGAGTCAGACACGACTGATGCCTAAGCACGCACAGTGGGCCTGTGATCTTACTGTAACCTCCTCAATTCTTTTTAGGAGATGGTGAGGTGGAGAATTGTAAATAAATACAGAGATAACTCCCTCCACCCCTGGGGCCATCTCAAGACATTCTGCTGGAACCACTTTGTTTCCCGAGACCCCTGAGCTTCTCTGCCTATGGTTGGTCCTGACTACCTTGTGATAGCCCTGGTATCGTCAATCTGAACTGTTTCACAGTCTCCTGCACTGTTCTTTGTTGTCTTGTGAACTTGGAAACTTGCGTGCAGTGGAAAGAATACGGGATTTAGAATTGGATGCACTTGAGACTGAGCAGGAGTCTCAGCTCTGGGGTCTGTGACCTCTTGGCCTCCGTTTCATATCTGTACTATGGGGACAAGATCTCCTCACTACAGAACTGCGAGGGCCGAACAGCATAAGGTAGCCAAGGCCCCCGGTACCTGAAAGTGCCCAACAAAATTCCACTTGCTGTCCCTTTCATTTTGGGGTCATGGTCTCAGCTTCCCAGCAAGTCCTCGACCGTGCCCCTTGTCACCCCAGCCTCTTTGCCTCCTGCCTCCCACCCCTGCCCACACCCCTCAGTCTGCAGAGAATCCGCAGTCTCCCACCCTGGACTCCTGGGCTCTGGGAAGGTTTGCCCCCTCCTACCCCGCCCCCACTGTGTGTGTGTCTGGGGGCGCCTTGTCGGGCATAGTCATGGAGACACCCACGTGGCCCCGTCCTGAGCGCCTGGCAGCTGGGCAGGGGGTGGCTGGCATGTGGGGTGGGGGCTGCTCTGCGGGCGGGGTGCGGGTCCGCCTGGCCTGCCCTTGCTCGCGGGAGGGGCCGGGGCTTGGCAGATGGGAGCCGTCACGTTGCAGTCTCCCTCTGTCTTCCTGTCTCTCTCCTGCTCCCCCGCCTCCCTCGCCCTCTGCTTTCTTGCTGTCTGTCTGTCATCGCTGAGTTGCCTCCGTCTCTCCTTCTGTTCTTGCGTCTCTGCTCCTTTCCTCCCTCCCCTGCGCGGCACACCCAGAGTGCATACACCTCAGGGAGCGTCCCTCTGGGCAAAGATGCTGCGCAACCCCCATCTGGGTCATCCTGAGGGCTCTAGGGACTGGTGACCCTGTCCAGAAGCCTGCTCCTCCCTGGAAAAAGCCCCACAGGCTCCCTGAGGACGTGGAGCCCCCAGACATGGTCCCCATGCCAGTTCTCACACTCTTTCTTGTAGGGGGATGACCCATGGTGCTCAGTTGCTCAGCTGTGTCCAGCTGTTTGTGACCCCAGGGCCTGCAGCCCACCACGCTCCTCTATCCATGGAATTCTCCAGGCAAGAAGACTGTGGTGGGTAGCCGTTTTCTCCTCCAGGGGATCTTCCCAGCCCAGGGATCGAACCTGCGACTCTCGTGTCTCCTGTATTGCCACGCGGTTCTTTACCACCGTGCCACCTGGAAAGCGCCCACACAAAACCCATGGAGCTTGCCCTTAAAATACAGATTCCCAGCTCATGCTGCCTGGAGATTCTCGGTCAGCAGGTCTAGGGCCTGGAATGTGCATTTTAAATATAAATCCTGAGAGATTCTGATGCAGGATATTTGGGGGAGTTCACAGGTGAGAAGCCCCGTGTGGGTCAAAAGAATGCTCATCCTCAGAGCTGACCTCTCCCCAGACCCCACCCCTGCCAGCTCACGCCTCCTGGCTCCTCATCTATGTTTTCTCCCAGGTCTCGCCGCAGCCAGTCCCATCAGCCCGTTTCCTTCTGTGCAAACTGGGTGGATGTGTGTCCCCTCCCCCCACAGCATGGTTGAAGGATTGATGAATTGATGCTTGAGGAAAGGCTCTGAAGAATTTACATTCCTGGACATATGGTAGGAAGTGACGGATATGATAAATGTGTGTGCTCAGTTGAGCCCGACTCTACGACCCCATGGACTGTAGCCCGCCAGGCCCCTCTGTCCATGGGATTCTCCAGGCAAGAATATTGGAGTGAGTTGCCATGCCCTCCTCCAGGAGAGCCTCCCGACCCAGGGATCAAACCTCTATCTCCTAGGACTCTTGCATTGGCAGGTGGATTCTTTAGCACTGAGTCATCTGGGAAGCCCAGATGTATTAAATAAACAACCACATAAATGATGGCCACCCCAAGTCCCGGAAATCAACCCTCAATATTCACTGGAAGGACAGATGCTGATGCTCCAATCCTTTGGCCCCCTGATGCGAAGAACTGACTCATTGGAAAAGACCCTCATGCTGGGAATGATTGAAGGCAGGAGAAGAAGGGGATGACAGACGACGAGAAGATTGGATGGCATCACTGACTCAATGGGCATGAGTTTGAGCAAGCTCTGGGAGATAGTGAAAGACAGGGAAGGCTGGCATGCTGTAGCCTGTGGGGTTGCAAACAGTTGGACATCACTTAGCAACTGAATGACAACTCCGAGTCCACCTCACTGGCCTCTGTGCATCCCTCAGAGGAAGCCTTCTGCCCCTGGGAACACCGCAGGCTCTTCCCAGACAGCCAGTCTTTCCCCACGATGTTCCTGCCTCCTCTTGTCCCCTCCTCCCTCCCGTGTCCTGTGGGACACGTGGCTCAAGGTCCCCTCCCAGACCTCCTGCTTGGCAGACCACCTGGTGCTTTCTCACCTGTGGACACTTAAGCCCTGGCATGGTCCTCTGTGGCGTTTAACACCCTGAGTCCTGAAGGGCTATGGGTTCGGGAAGGAGGAGGTGTCCCACTGTCCTCGGTGGAGGGACACGGGAGTGCAAAACCCCAGGAATCAGCTGCCTGTCCCTCCGAGGCAGCAGCCAGGGAGGAGGTCAAAGCCAGGGGCGAGACCACCAGGTCCCTGGCACTTCTTATGCCATGAGCTTTCTTCTCTGACCCCCTTAGATGATAGAACCTTTTGGGGATCATCTCCATTGTAGCCACTGCCTTCCTTCTTGGCCTCGACTAGAGCATCCATCATGGGTCCCTTGATTTTAGTTCTGAGGCTGGATTACTTGGGTGGAGATCCCATTCAGCTTGTTTCTATACGAGTGACCACCTGGGGCCTCAGTTTCCTCATCTGTAATGTGGATAATAATGCTACCAATGTCCTCCAGTTGTTGCTGTGAGCTGTGAAAGTTGCTCAGTTGTGTCCAACTCTTTGTGACTCCACGGACTATACAGTCCATGGAATTCTCCAGGCCAGAATACTGGAGTGGGTAGCCTTTCCCTCCTCCAGGGGATCTTTCCAACCCAGGGATCGAGCCCAGGTCTCCCGCATTGCGGGCGGATTCTTTACCAGCTGAGCCACAAGGGAAGCCCAAGAATGCTGGAATGGGTAGCCTTTCCTTTCTCCAGCAGATCTTCCCAACCCAGGAATAGAACCGGAGTCTCCTGCTTTGCAGGCAGATTCTTTACCAGCTGAGCCTCCAGGGGAGCCCCATGGGTGAATAAGATATGGCATGCAACGTGCTCACAGGGCGCACTGAGTCAACACTCAATAAGCACCCGTGCGTCAGTCAGGACCATTCACTGCTGACACGATCTCAAAATCCCAGTGACTCATTCTATGATAATTAAGGTTGACTTCTTGTTAATGTCGCAGTCCCATAAAGTGGCTGCTGGGCAGCTTCCCATGGAGAGATCCAGGGATTCCAGCCCATTCTTTCTTGCTTTGCTGACATGTTCTAGAACTGGGGTAGCCACCGGCAACTGCTTAAATCCAAATTAATTTTTAAAATCAATAAAATTAAAGACTCGGTTCCTCAGTTGCACTGGCCACCTTTCAAGGGCTCAGTAGCCACAGGTGACCCATGGCCATCAAACTGGGCAGCCTACTCAGGACATGTCCACCTCTGCCGATTAGAGTCTCCTCAGGGGCCTCTGCTGGATCCTTGGCGTTGAGCCATCAGCATTGGGAGATATGGAGAGTCACACGCAGGTGCCCCGCTGGGTCAGGGCTGGGGGTGGAGACGATCACTTCTGTCCCCATCCCCTTGAGCAGGCTGAATGACATGGCCTCAACCTAACCTCAGAGGGCACTGCAGAGGCTTCACCGTTCCATTCTCCATCACCGCTGGGTTCCGTGTACCTGCCCTATTCCACCCCCTTCCCTTTCGTTTCTCAGCCTCACCTCACGTGGTCCCCAGAAGGGAGGGCACAGATTTTCAAGGGCTCTCTCAGAAGAAGAAGGAACCCTCTTTCCTAGAATTCCCCAGCAGCCGTTCCCTCTCTTCTCATCGGCCTGAGAGAGAAGGCAGAGCCATTGGTCTGCATGGCGGTTCTTGAATCAGTTCCTGGGCCAGAAGAAAGTCAGGTGCTGGTTAATCCTGGTTTCCTAAATCAATCAGGATGGCAAGGTGTGGGGCAGGCTAGGATGGCAATGGAGGGGGGCCGTTTCTACCTCCCCCCCAGATTATAGCTGCCACCCAATGAGGGAAGGGCGGAAGACGCTGGCGAGAAACCCCACAGCCCTCTGGTGTGCCCTGCTCCATACCGGGTCCTCTGCTGGGCACTGGGTTGGGGGGGAATCCTGGCCTGGGCATGGTCTTTGCCACCAGCAACTTTGGAGATTTGCAGAGAATGATGTTGGAGAACCCGGCCCAGATGAGGGTCAGCGGGGCGCACCCTTGGGAAGGGTGGAATGGTACAGAATCTCTAAGCACGTCCCCTGGGGCCTAAGGAACCTTGCTGCTTAACGTTTGGATGCTCTGACTTTTGTGCTTTGTAGACAATTGGCCATCTCAGATTTTCCCCAGGGGCGATCATGTGTTCGCTTGACCGCGGCTCCTTCCTCTTTGCTTTTGGATTCCTTCCTCCTCCGCCCAGACTAGCAGCCTCATCTGCTACCCTCCCTCAGCTAGGTATTAGCATCCCAGGTAGTTTTTCATATTTTTCTCCCTAATGAATGCAGAGTGCCTTATTTATTTATTTATTTTGTCAGAAGGCGCCCAAGCATTTAGCAGTTACCAATGATCAACAGTACATTTTGCAAACAAGTCATAAATTTTAACAGCAATTTGTCTACGAATTGTGACCTTTTGATGATGTATTTGATTTTTCCCGAGAAGTTGAACTTCTTTGTCATCCAAGTTTGATTCATATTTTAATTTTTTTAAAAGCAAATGGTCTGTATAACACATTGCCACATTGAGCTGATTGCAAATGCTATTTGGGTTGCAGTCAATATTTTTAATTTATGCCATGCAAGATACACAGGGAGCCCCCGGCCCACTTTACCAACAGCTGCAAATCCACACATCTCTGCCTCTGACATTTTATACTCTGTAGTTTTCTTAATGTTATATGGATTTTTTTTTTTTTAAAGGAAGGGTAATTTATGCCAGTGCTTTTTAATGAGGCACCTTTAGCCAAAGATAAAACACGTCCTTCTTCCTCCAGATTCCACCCTTTCGGCCTGGATGTTGCAGATCATTTTCCTATGGAAAAGGTTGTGGGCTCTTTGAATCCCCCAACTGGTGCATTACTGTGTGTTAATTACCTCAGGACGAGAGTGGCTCAGAAGCAATCATCTTTGTTTGTTAACACACCCTCGCTGTGCCACCACTTCCCATAAATAAAACATAACTGAGATTACAATGTCATGTTTGCTGGGACTCCAGACCCTGGTAACCGTTCTGGCACAACACAGCAGGCGTTCCCCCGGCAGCCGGCTTTCACTGCCACGCGGTGGGGCCCGGACAGGTTCTCATTTCTCCACGGTCTCATGCCCGCCATGCTTCCCTGGTGGGTTAAATGGTAAAGAATCTGCCTGCCAATGCAGGAGGCCCAAGTTCGATCCCTGGGTTGGGAAGATCCCCTGGAGAGGGGAATGGCTACCAAGAATACTCCATTATTCTTGCCCGGAGAATTCCATGGCCAGAGAAGCCTGGAGGGCTGTATGCAGTCCATGGGGTCACAAAGAGTTAGATACACTGAGGGATTGGCACTTTCACTTCCATGCCCACCAGGTGCCGGCCAAGTCTGCAATTCGGGGATGCCTGGCAGGGAGCTGAATTTGTTGCTCCTCTAACTTAAAAGAGTTAGGCTTGTTAAATACCCAATGGTATTTTTAGTAGCTTGCAAGGGGACCTAGTGGATAGACAGAATGCAAAGCTGAGGTCAGGAATTTCGCATGGAAGGTTAGTGGGAGTATCTGATGCGACCCACAGACAGTCATGCATTGATTTATTCATTCCAGTGCACTGTTCCACACACGCACATGAGAAAAAAGATAAAGAGATGGCTGATAAGAAAGACATTTAGTAAACTAGAATAATATGAGTAATGAAATTAGGGCAAGTGCTGCTTTAAAAAGAGGAAGCAAGAATAAAAACACTCAAAACACACGGTTCTAAAGTTTGATTGGCAAGTTTGTCTCTGAGCTTCCTGGCTCCCAAAGGGAAAAGGGGTATATTGATTGGTGTTGCTGGTGTGAGAAGAGCCATTGTAGTGTTTCAAGGTAAGCAGAGTGTTTCCTGTACTTTAACCTGAAAACAATCTCTCTACTGAATCCTGGAATGGAGTTGTATTTCTCAATGTGTGGTCCACTGTCCACTGGTGGGAAGCAAGGGGCTCCTGGAATGTCTCAAACTAATTTGAAATGCACATTCTAGCCCAGTTCTGGAGAAGGGAATGGCAAGCCACTTCAGTATTCTTGCCTTGAGAACCCCATGAATAGTATGAAAAGGCAAAATGATAGGATACCAAAAGAGGAACTCCCCAGGTCATTAGGTGCCCAATATGCTACTGGAGATCAGTGGAGAAATAACTCCAGAAAGAATGAAGGGATGGAGCCAAAACAAAAACAATACTCAGCTATGGATGTGACTGGTGATAGAAGCAAGATCCGATGCTATAAAGAGCAATATTGCATAGGAACCTGGAATGTCAGGTCCATGAATCAAGGCAAATTGGAAGTGGTCAAACAAGAGATGGCAAGGGTGAACGTCGACATTCTAGGAATCAGCGAAATAAAATGGACTGGAATGGGTGAATTTAACTCAGATGACCATTATATCTACCTCTGTGGGCAGGAATCCCTCAGAAGAAATGGAGTAGCCATCATGGTCAACAAAAGAGTCCGAAATGCAGTACTTGGATGCAATCTCAAAAATGACAGAATGATCTCTGTTTGTCTCCAAGGCAAACCATTCAATATCACAGTTATCCAAGTCTATGCCCCAACCAGTAATGCTGAAGAAGCTGAAGTTGAACGGTTTTATGAAGACCTACAAGACCTTTTAGAACTAACACCCCAAAAAGATGTCCTTTTCATTATAGGGGACTGGAATGCAAAAGTAGGAAGTCAAGAAACACCTGGAGTAACAGGCAAATTTGGCCTTGGAAT
>SJYT01025009.1:32826-65609 GCA_006410635.1 Cephalophus harveyi | reverse complement strand
GCTGAAACTCCAGCACTTTGGCCACCTCATGCGAAGAGCTGACTCATTGGAAAAGACTCTGATGCTGGGAGGGATTGGGGGCAGGAGGAGAAGGGGACGACCGAGGATGAGATGGCTGGATGGCATCACAGACTCAATGGATGTAAGTCTGATTGAACTCCGAGAGATGGTAATGAACAGGGAGGCCTGGCGTGCTGCGATTCATGGGGTCGCAAAGAGTCGGACACGACTGAGTGACTGAACTGAACTGAACTGAACTGATGAAGGCTTGAAGAAAACAAAAGAAGTAACAGAATGGCCCAATGAAAGGATAGTGAAAGGATACACAAGCAAGCACCTTGCCTGGCATGCAGATCAGAAATGTTAAAATGTTTCACTCCTACAGGTGGAGGTGTGCCATGTACTCGGTTGTGTCTGACTATTTGCGAACCCATGGACTGTAGCCCTCCAGGCTCCTCTGTCCATGGAATTTTCCAGGCAAGAATCCTGGAGTGGGTTGCCATTTCCTCCTCCAGGGGATCTTCCTGACCCAGGGACTGAATCCGTCTCCTGTGGCTCCTGCATTGCAGGTGGCTTCTTCACCACTAAGGCATCAGGGAAGCAGAGGCATAAGTGGTAAGGAGAGACTGATCCTTTAAGAGGTTTGAGGTATGGACCACCCCCAGCTAGGGTCTACTGATTCAGAGCTGGGCTTCAGGAAATTACTCATACTAAGAATCAGTATAGAGGCTAGATGGGCACTCATGCAGAAACCAATGTGCCACATGATAGAGCCAGCATTGAGTATCACCCCCACTGAGAAAATTGACTATAAGTGTTCTAGAAGCCAGACCTGAAGTAGACTTGGGAGGGGACAGCATCGTCAGATATGTCAATGCTGTGAATGAATGCATGCTCAGTTTCTTAAGGGGCTCTTCCCCACCCTTCCTTCTATTTGAAAATGACCAGTAGGGGCAGGACCAGAGGAAGGAGAAAAGTTTATGTAGTGCACATGCTCAGCAAGGTGATCAAGAAAATAACTTTGAGCTGGCTTTTCAAACCACTGGGTGGAACTGAATTTACCTGAAAGTCTCTAGATGGTATTGATTAGTTAATTCAACATTTTTGCTACCAACTAAAACGGGGTCTTGAGAGTCAATTTCAGATACAGAGAATTTTAAATGAAAAAAAGCAAATCTCCGTCTTTACACCCCCAGGTTTCACGCATTCTCAGTCATCATAACTGAAATATTACACTTATACTGAATACCTCTTGCTGGAAGTTAAACAATTTACCTTGAAAGTCAACCCAAAGTCTTACCAACTTCTTCTAACTTTGAAAAGTACTCTGCCAATTAGTAGTTTCCAAATTTGGCCACATATTAGAATCACCTAGGGGTGGTTTAAAAATCCTTCAACTGCTTTAGTCTTCTCCACACCACTCCACAAATCTGATTTAGTTGGTCTGGGGCAGAGTCCAGGGCCCTGGTACTGGAAAAAAAGAAAAAAGAAAAAAAGTGCAAGGAACTCTGCTGCTGCTGCTGCTAAGTCACTTCAGTCGTGTCCGACTCTGTGCGACCCCATAGATGGCAGCCCATTGGGCTCCCCCATCCCTGGGATTCTCCAGGCAAGAACACTGGAGTGGGTTGTCATTTCCTTCTCCAATGCATGAAAGTGAAAAGTGAAAGGGAAGTCACTCAGCCGTGTCTGACTCAGCGACCCTATGGACTGCAGCCTACCAGGCTCCTCCATCCATGGGAGTTTCCAGGCAAGAGTACTGGAGTGGGATGCCATTGCCTTCTCCAGCAAGGAACTCAAATATACACAAAAGTTGATAAAAATATGATGATTTCTATTGCCTTTCATATCACTGGCTAGTTATTGGCAGGCATCATACTATCCCCTGGTTGGTCTCTTAAATGTTCTTAACAGAAGTGAAGTGAAGGTCGCTCGGTCATGTCCAACTCTTTGTTTCCCTAAGGACTGTAGCCCACCAGGCTCCTCTTATGGAATTCTCCAGGCCAGAATATTGGAGTGGGCAGCCATTCCCTTCTTCAGGGTATCTTCCCAACCCAGGGATTGAACCCAGGTCCCCCACATTGCAGGTGGATTCTTTACCCTCTTAGCCACCAGGAAAGTTCTTTGCAAATCAGGATATTATCCAGTGCTATACAACACATTGATAGTATCCCCTAAATCTCTTGGACTCTCCAGTGATATCTTTACTTATGATCCTGAAATTGTTGAGTGGAGTGAATCAGTTGCCCTGTGAAATAGCCTACCTTTTTATTTTCTCTGATTGTTCAGTGAAAGGAGTGTCATTTACTTTGTTCATCTCTGTCCTCTCTTTCACGTAGCCCAAAAATAAGGTGTAAAAGCTTGGTTAGGACTCAAGTGAAATATTTCTGTTAATATTTGGTAATGCTACCTACTTTAAGAAAATCATTCTCATCTCTTCTTGACCTTTTGGCCAAGAGTAAAATCGTTCTCAAATTGTCTTATTGAAATATTTGTAAAACGCTTCATAGTATTTTCTGACTTGTAAATTTGTAATTTTATAAAGGTTATCTCTAAAATATGGACAGAAGAAAAAATTTCCATAACATATCAAGAAACTTCAGAATTCATTTCTAAAATTAGAAATTACTTTAAACTTTTCTTGTTTCCTTCTTTCCCTCCTTTCTTCCTTATTTCCTTTCAATATCGAGGTTATAAATAGTCTCTTTTAAAAACTGCTACTTTAGGTTATAGGACCAATCTAGTCCAGCAGTAAGTAATGAACAGGGATATTTCTAGAGTTAAATTTATTGCAAATGCTTTCTTCTTGTTACAGCATTTGTATTAAATATAAAAATAAAAGTCAGTACTATAGTGTATATTTTAGGTATGCTTAGGCCAAGCAGCCTGATATAGCAAGGGAAAAAAAAGAAAATAGCATCTTCAAGACAGGAGCCAGTTCTTGATCTGAGTTACCTTTGAAGTGACTGGCGGTATATAAATTGTTCACATTTTTAAGTATTTACCTCTGAACTCTGTGGATTCAATGAGATCAGAAAAAGAAATATAGATGCTTCAGATGAAAATCATTTTGGAAAGATATTCTGCCTAGCTCTTCAAATCCAAGATGTTTGGACTTTGTATAAGCTAAAGAGAAGTATTTGGTTGGAATCAATTCAAGCCTAAATGTCATGAAATAGATATCCAACTGAAAAATGAGTGTTTAATTTTTTTTCAAAGAGAAAGTATGGAAAGCACAAGTGTACAACTTGGTGAATTATCACAAACACTTATATATAATTAAAACACAGAATAAAAACAATATATTATCTACCTCAGAAGACATTGTACCCCCTTCTAGTTTCTACCTCCCAAGGAAAACTAATGTTTTAATGTAAAAGGTTAATTCTTACTGTTATTTGAACCCCCTCTGAAAAAAAGAATGATACATAATTTACACTTTTGTGCTGGCTTTTAAAACTAGTGTGGGTGTTTTAATATTAATTTTTGGTCTTATAGGTATGCTGTGTAGGGTAATGGAGTGAGCATAAGTATTTTTTATTTTTATTTTTGTTTTTGGCCGCATCACATGGCATTTGGCATCTTTAGCTCCTGGACCAGGGATTGAACCTGCGTCACCTGCAGGGGAAGTACAGAGTCTTAACCACTGGACCATCAGGGAATTCCCTGAACATACATATTTGAGTTAAGGAAACTGGAAGGCAGATCTTGTGACTGCAATTTACTAACTGTAAGCCACTGAACCCCTCTTGAACCAGTTTCTTCACATGTAAAATGGAAATGTTAATACTTTCTTAAAGGACTGCTGGGAGGATTAAATGAGATACTGTGTGTAAAGTGCCTGAAAAAGAGTAGAAACTGAATAATAGCTAGTCTCTTCACCCTACCATTTTTCGCCCTCCTATCTTTTCTATTTAAATGCACTGGTGAAAAAAAGAAAATAAAATTATCATTCCACTTGCAATGGTTTTGGTATTAGGGTGATGGTGGCCTCATAGAATGAGTTTGGAAGTTTACCTTCCTCTGCAATTTTCTGGAAGAGTTTCAGTAGGATAGGTGTTAGCTCTTCTCTAAATTTTTGGTAGAATTCAGCTGTGAAGCCGTCTGGACCTGGGCTTTTGTTTGCTGGAAGATTTCTGATTACAGTTTCAATTTCCGTGCTTGTGATGGGTCTGTTAAGATTTTTTATTTCTTCCTGGTTCAGTTTTGGAAAGTTGTACTTTTCTAACAATTTGTCCATTTCTTCTATGTTGTCTATTTTATTGGCATATAATTGCTGATAGTAGTCTCTTATGATCCTTTGTATTTCTGTGTTGTCTGTTGTGATCTCTCTATTTTCATTTCTAATTTTATTGATTTGATTTTTCTCCCTTTGTTTCTTGATGAGTCTGGCTAATGGTTTGTCAATTTTATTTATCCTTTCAAACAACCAGCTTTTGGCTTTGTTGATTTTTGCTATGGTCTCTTTCGTTTCTTTTGCAATAATTTCTGCCCTAATTTTTAAGATTTCTTTCCTTCTACTAACCCTGGGGTTCTCCATTTCTTCATACCTGAATGTTCTAGTGGTTTTCCCTACTTTTTCTATGTGAGTCTGAATTTGACAATAGGAGTTCATGATCTGAGCCACAGTTAGCTCCCAGTCTTGTTTTTGCTGACTGTATAGAGCTTCTGCATCTTTGGCTGCAAAGAATATAATCAGTCTAATTTCGGTGTTGACCATCTGGTCATGTCCGTGTGTAGAGTCTTTCTTGTGTTGTTGGAAGAGGGTGTTTGCTATGACCAGTGTGTTCTCTTGGCAAAACTCTATTAGTTTTTGCTCTGTTTCATTCTGTACTCCAAGGCCAAATTTGCCTGTTACTCCAGGTGTTTCTTGACTTCCTACTTTTGCNATCTGGTCATGTCCGTGTGTAGAGTCTTTCTTGTGTTGTTGGAAGAGGGTGTTTGCTATGACCAGTGTGTTCTCTTGGCAAAACTCTATTAGTTTTTGCTCTGTTTCATTCTGTACTCCAAGGCCAAATTTGCCTGTTACTCCAGGTGTTTCTTGACTTCCTACTTTTGCGTTCCAGCTCCCTTTAATGAAAAGGACATCTTTTTTGGGTGTTAGTTCTAAAAGATCTTGTCGGTCTTCATAGAACCATTCAACATCATCTTCAGAATTACTGGTTGGGGCAGAGACTTGGATTACAGTGATATTGAATGGTTTGCCTTGAAAACGAACAGAGATCATTCTGTCATTTTTGAGATTGCATCAAAGTACTGCATTTCAGACTCTTTTATTGGCTATGATGGCTACTTCATTTCTTCTGAGGGATTCTTGCCCACAATAGTAGTTATAATAATCTTTTCAGATAAATTCACCCATTCTAGTCCATTTTAGTTCGTTGATTCCTAAAATTCGATGTCCACTCTTGCCATGTCCCATTTGACCACTTCCAATATGCCTTGATTCATGGACCTAACATTCCAGGTTCCTATGCAGTATTGCTCTTTACAGCATTGGTTGTTGCTTCTATCTCCAGTCACATCCACAACTGGGTGTTATTTTTGCTTTGACTCCATTTCTTCATTCTTTCAGGAGTTATTTCCCCACGATCTCCAGTAGCATATTGGGCACCTACCAGGCTGGGGAGTTCATATTTCTGTGTCCTATCTTTTTGCCTCTCATACTGTTCTGAAGTGGCTTCCCCACTGGACCACCTTTTGCTTGTACTCCCTACCATGACCCATCTGTCTTGGGTGGCCCTACACGACATTGCTTATAGTTTCCTTTAGTTAGACAAGTCTGTGGTCCATTTGATTAGATTGAAATGACCTTATTTAACCTTAATTAGCCCCTAAAGCTCCTATCTCCAAATATAGTCACATTGGTGATTAGAACATCAACATAGATGTTTGGGGACAGGGGACACAATTCAGTCCCTAGCAAGTAGAAAAATTTTTGGCTGATGAATAGTCTTTCTTCAAGACCAACAATGAAGCCAAAAGAGTTAGTAACACACTACTCCCTCTAATATTAATTAAATAGCCTAAGCAAGTGGCTGCAGGGCTTCCCAAGTGGCGGTTATTGGCAAAGAACCCACCTGCCATTGCAGGAGGTTAAGAGATGTAGATTAGATCCCTGGGTAGGGAAGATCCCTTGGAAGATGTTATGGCAACCCACTCCAGTATTCTTGCCTGGAGAATTCCATAGACAGAGGGGCCTGACAGGCTACAGTCCATGGGGTCACAAAGAGTCAGACACACCTGAAGTGACTTAGTATACATAAGCAAGTGTGTGCAGATAGGAACAAACACTTCCCATTAGAAATATAAAATCTTGGTATAGAAATAGACAAAAACCAGGAAGATATGAATTAAAGTCAATTATGCTCAGAAAAGAAATGAAATAAAAGGACAAAAATCATCCCAGAAATAAAAATAAAGGAGAAATCACCTCAAAAACTTTATGAAAGCTCAAGGAAAAATTTATTAGTCTAAAAATACTACAAGATTTCACTTAATTAAATGAAAATAGGAGAAAAAAGAAAGATCAGTGAGAAAGAGATATAGAGCATAGATAAAGAAGAAGCAACATGTACATAATTGAATATCTGAAGAAGAAAATACAGCAATAAAACAGAACTAATAGTTGACATCATAAACCAAGAAAGTTTTCTAGATAAAATACTTGAATTTGACATTAAAGAGCCTTCCATGTGCCTGGAATAATTAATATATCAATAGAACCGTCACATCTGAGAAGTATTTCAATAAATCCATTACACTTTAAAGATAATACATCTTCTTGGGTCTTGAAACAAACACATAAAATAAGAAAGGAAAGAAATGTAAGTTGACATCAGATCTCTTGAAGCAAGATGTAAAACAAGGCAGTAGTGTTAAAATTTTTCTAAGAAATCAAGAAAATTAATGATTTTATATCTAACCAAACTGTTATTCAGCTTGCCTAAAAAACAAAACAAAACACAGTTAAATATGCATTGCCTCTGGGGATACTATACTTAGGAACTGTTTCTGAGGAACTGACTGTAGAATGATGTCACCAACACAAGTGTTGACTCTGAAACCTCAGATACAAAGACTGATGTTGAATTGAATATATTTCACTTCACATCCAAGAATAAAACAAAGTAGGGACATTGATAGCAAAAGTGTATATAATTACAAAGCAGAGGTAAGGAAACTAAAAAGTAGGAGGAAAATGAAATAAAGTAAAATATTGAATAAGCTCATTGATTTTCATGTGAGTATTGGCGTGTATCAATGTATATAAGTAGATCTGACAAAGTAGTTGAAGTCTAAGTAAGGAAACAATCCATCCATTATGAGTTCTGCTGCTGCTGCTAAGTCGCTTCAGTCGTGTCTGACTCTGTGCGACCCCATAGAGGGCAGCCCACCAGGCTTCCCCATCCCTGGGATTCTCCAGGCAAGAACACTAGAGTGGGTTGCCATTTCTTTCTCCAATGCATGAAAGTGAAAAGTNGCTGCTGCTAAGTCGCTTCAGTCGTGTCTGACTCTGTGCGACCCCATAGAGGGCAGCCCACCAGGCTTCCCCATCCCTGGGATTCTCCAGGCAAGAACACTAGAGTGGGTTGCCATTTCTTTCTCCAATGCATGAAAGTGAAAAGTGAAAGTGAAGTCTCTCAGTCGTGTCTGACTCTAGTGACCCCATGGACTGCAGTCTACCAGCCTCCTCCATCCGTGGGATTTTCCAGGCAAGAGTACTGGAGTGGAGTGCCATTATGAGCTCAGTTATGTGCGATTCTTTGTGACCCCGTGGACTGTGGTCCACCAGGATTCTCTGTCTATGGGATTTTCCAGTTAAGAATGCCAGAGTGGATTGTCATGCCCAGCTCCAGGGGATCTTCCCCATGTAGGGATTCAACCCAAACTGTATCTCCTGAGTCTCCTGACTTGCAGGAGGATTCTTTACAGCTTAAACCATGGGGAAGTCCAAGGAAACAATCAGAACACTTAAAATACATTAGCATAAACATAACTGTTAAGAATAAAAATATAAACCTTTCCTATACATCAAAGGAAATACAGAAGAACAAAATCACTGAAAAGAGAAAAAAGCACAGTAAATATTACATAATACACACTAAATATAGTTATATAATGAGAGAATTATATTAGAGAGTTATATAATATAAAAGGTCTTAAGTCACTTTTAAAAGAAAAATATTTTCAGATTAGCTTATATCAAAGTTTTATTCAATTCAGTTCAGTTTAGTCACTCAGTCATGTCTGACTCTTTGTGATCCTATGAATTGCAGCACTCCAGGCCTCCCTGTCCATCACTAACTACCGGAGTTCACTCAAACTCACGTCCATCGAGTCCGTGATGCCATCCAGCCATCTCATCCTCTGTTGTCCCCTTCTCCTCTTGCCTTTTCTAAAAGCAGCTTAAACATTTGAAAGTTCACGGTTCACGTATTGCTGAAGCTTGGCTTGGAGAATTTTGAGCATTACTTTACTAGCATGTGAGATGAGTGCAATTGTGTGGTAGTTGGAGCATTCTTTGGCATTGCCTTTCTTTGGAATTGGAATGAAAACTGACCTTTTCCAGTCTTGTGGCCACTGCTGAGTTTTCCAAATTTGCTGGCATATTGAGTGCAGCACTTTCACAGCATCATCTTTCAGGATTTGAAATAGCTCAACTGGAATTCCATCACCTCCACTACCTTTGTTCATAGTGATGCTTTAAACGTGTTGTTTAAAGGAACACAAAAATCTTTGCTCAAATTATTTAAGTGATCATTTTTTTTCTTTCCTTTAAATTCTGGCAATTTAAATATATTGTTCAATATATAGTGCTCAATTAAATATATTGCATCAGTTCTACTGATATGACATTGGGAAGATCTCAGGTTTTACCAGACGTTCAAGGAAATGTCAAATGACTTGATGTGTGCTAATTGAAGGAAATTATAAAGCAGGGGGATTGAATGTAAAACCTCACCTCCTGGAGGTGATTTCTTTCCTTTCTCCTTCCCAATTGGCTTATTATGGATTCTCAAACTATTTCAGTCTTAAATTTAGTGGAGTAAGTGTTTCTTTCTGAGACATCAGTGTATTACAAACTAGGATATTTAAGGTGAACACTTTTTTATTGTGTTCATACTAAAAATTGATGCTTGAAAATGATCAAGTGAGATAAATTTAACACAAATTTTCAATGCATTGATTTATTTCCTGAAATATACTTATTTCTGAAAAAAAATTTTTAGTTATTGAGATCAAATTAACATAGATAATTTTCAGAAAATCCTAAAATTTACTTATTTTCCTAGCAGAAAATGATAAATGTAATTTAATTGTGAACAATATGAATTATTAAATTCTGTAATTGGATAGGCATCTTAGTATTTTTGCTCTATTTTAATTTAAAATAAGTATAATTAGAAGTTTTGTTATCACACAAAGTAGAAAGTATATCAGAGAAGGCAATGGCACCCCACTCCAGTACTCTTGCCTGGAAAATCCCATGGATGGAGGAGCCAGGTGGGCTGCAGTCCATGGGGTCGCTAAGAGTCGGACACGACTGAGCGGCTTCCCTTTCACTTTTCAGTTTCACGCATTGGAGAAGGAAATGGCAACCCACTCCAGTGTTCTTGCCTGGAGAATCCCAGGGACGGGGGAACCTGGTGGGCTTCTGTCTATGGGCTCGCACAGAGTCAGACACGACTGAAGCGACTTAGCAGCAGCAGGAAGTATATGGATTAGTCTTTTTTCATCATTCTTGCTTTGGTCAGGCTCAAAAGGTAATGATATTAAAGCTCTTTTCTATAAGTTGAAAATATTTAGAAATACTGAGTTTTTATATAAGCATGTTTACTAATATGTTTAGGTAAAGCATGAATATCTGTAGATACCAACCAATGTCCAAAGATTTTTGTTCTTTAATTCATTAAAATGTTAATTCAGCATGCTGCAGGTCTTTTCAACAACTTGATCTACCTGCTTAATCTAACTATTCTTATCTCTAACATAAACAACTGGTTTAGAAAATTGAAGTTAAAAAGTCCCATCAGGGCCTCGGCAAAAGCTGGATGGCTCAGAACCTGAGCAGTAGACCGCAGCTCTGTTTCCTTACTCTATTACCAAACACCCAGTCGTTATAATGAAAAGGATCACCAGGAAGCATATGTTATCCTTCTCACACATAGATGGCGCTACTGACCTACCATCACAGAGATCATTCAGTTTTCCACCACTGGCTGTGGACAAACATCAATCCATCTATGTCTGATCCTGAGATAGTTTCTATTTCTGGAGGGCTAACTGGGGTTATGGGTGGGCTGAGGTTCTTAACAAGGAGCTGTTATTATTGTGAGTAACTAACTGTGCTAATATTTAGAAGCCATAACTCGCTGCTTGACTGGCCTTCTCATGTTCCAGTGATTAATCTGTTGACATTTTAAGTGAAAACAAAGGAGCTTGATTTGGATACTTTTTCTTTAGTTAATTGTTTTCTAGATGCTGAGTACTTTATTGCATCTTCTTTGCATCCGTTTTCTCAATTTGAATAAGAGAAGGAACCAACATTTATCCACCATCTAGTGTATGCCAGTCACTGCACTATTTATAAATATTTAATCCCTTCATCCTATGGGGAATGACTTCTTATCTTTATTTCAGACACAAAGATGAAGGTCAGAGATACTTTATGGCCTGAGATCTCCACCATGGTGATGGTGTTCAAGACAAGTTTTAAATGTTCTTTAAAAAAAAAATAATTGGGATATAATTGCTTTGCAATGTTGTGTTAGTTTCTGCTATACGACGAAGTGAGTCAGCTAAAATATGCATGTATCCTCTCCCTCTTGGACCTTTCTCCCACCCCTATCAGTCTGTGCCTACCCTCCCATCTACCTAGGTCCCTACAGAGCACTGAGCCAAGCTCCCTGTACTAGACAGCAGGTTCCCACTAGCTATCTAGTTTACTCACGGCAATACATGTATGTCAGTCTCGATTTCCCAGTTCATCCCACTCCCTGCTCCCACCCCATGTCCGCATGACTACTGTCTACATCTTCATCTCTGTTTCCACCCCACAAATAAGTTCATCTGTACCATTTTTTAAGATTCCATGTGTATGCCTTAATATACAATATTTGTTTTGCTTACTTACTTCATTCTGTGTGACAGACTATAGGTCCATCTACATCTCTACAAATGACCCAATTTCATTCCTTTTTATGCCTGAGTAGTATTCCGTTGTGTATATGTACCACATCTTCTTTATTTATTCATCAAACCTATCCTAGGAATAATAATACTTTAATACAGGCTTTATAACACTGGCTTATTGTTGCCATGGGGAAAGGTAAATAACTTTTGGAAAGATAAAATGCACCAGAAGCTCTTTTAAAGAGTTTCAGTGAGCCAAATCACAAAATTAACCAATGATCTTTTTTCTTCTGTACAGAATATACTGACTTATGTAAGTAAGGATTTAGAATATATATGATATACCCCAGTTGTTTATATTATCTAGTTCAAACTCATCAACTAGAATTATGGTTTTTAAAATTATGCATAGACATTCAAAATTTTATATAGAATTTTAAGAAGCTCAAAAGCCTCTTGATGAAAGTGAAAGAGGAGAGTGAAAAAGTTGGCTTAAAGCTCAACATTCAGAAAACAAAGGTCATGGCATCTGGTCCCATCACTTCATGGGAAATAGATGGGGAAACAGTGGAAACAGTGGTAGACTTTATTTTTTTGGGCTCCAAAATCACTGCAGATGGTGACTGCAGCCATGAAATTAGAAGACGCTTACTCCTTGGAAGAAAAGTTATGTTCAACCTAGATAGTATTTTCAAAAGCAGAGACATTACTTTGCCGACTAAGGTCTGTCTCTGTCTCTTATACACATCTTTCTTTGCAAATCAGGATATTATCCAGTGCTATACAACACATTGATAGTATCCCCTAAATCTCTTGGACTCTCCAGTGATATCTTTACTTATGATCCTGAAATTGTTGAGTGGAGTGAATCAGTTGCCCTGTGAAATAGCCTACCTTTTTATTTTCTCTGATTGTTCAGTGAAAGGAGTGTCATTTACTTTGTTCATCTCTGTCCTCTCTTTCACGTAGCCCAAAAATAAGGTGTAAAAGCTTGGTTAGGACTCAAGTGAAATATTTCTGTTAATATTTGGTAATGCTACCTACTTTAAGAAAATCATTCTCATCTCTTCTTGACCTTTTGGCCAAGAGTAAAATCGTTCTCAAATTGTCTTATTGAAATATTTGTAAAACGCTTCATAGTATTTTCTGACTTGTAAATTTGTAATTTTATAAAGGTTATCTCTAAAATATGGACAGAAGAAAAAATTTCCATAACATATCAAGAAACTTCAGAATTCATTTCTAAAATTAGAAATTACTTTAAACTTTTCTTGTGGAGGAGAAGGGGACGACCGAGGATGAGATGGCTGGATGGCATCACGGACTCAATGGACATGAGTCTGAGTGACCTCCAAGAGATGGTGATGGACAGGGAGGCCTGGCGTGCTGAGATTCATGGAGTCGCAAAGAGTCGGACACGACTGAGTGACTGAACTGAATACTAAGTTCATGGTAATCATATGAGATATATATATATATATATATATATATATATATATATATATATATGGTGATTTAGTCACTAAGTCGTGTCCAACTCTTGTGACCCCATGAACTGTAGCCTGCCAGGCTCCTCTGTCCATGGGATTCTCCAGGCAAGAACACTGGAGTGGGTTGCCATTTCCTTCTTATATATATATGTATTTCTTTGCGAATGAGAAAAGGCAGTTTATATAAAAATTGGCTATTTTGGATGATTTGGCAAGATGCTGTACTGTGTCATTTATATTAATTGCTTCTAAAAATTGTTAGGACCACTGTCTTCAGAGACAGGAGGAAAAAATTTACTACCAATTGTTTCAAAACTTAATAATATCTAGAAATGCCTAGCAAAGTTCTCTCTCATATACCCAGTCTAACATCTGATAAACATGAAGTCTCTTACCATGTTTGTAAGAGTTAATAAAACATAAGGCCTTTTCTTTTACCTGTGTAGATTTCCTAAATAATAAAGACACGCTTTGACTGTATTCCGTAATTTGATTATATTGTCCTTGAGTGCGTGCTCAGTCGCTTCAGTCGTGTCTGGTTCTTTGCAACGCTATAGACTGTAGCCCACCAGGCTCCTCTGTCCATGGAATTCTCCAGACAAGAATACTGGAGTGGGTTACCGTGCCCTCCTCCAGGGGCTCTTGCTGGCCAGAAGTCAGACCTGCATCTCCTGCATTGCAAGGTGGATTCTTTACCCATTTAGTGACTTGGGAAGCCCACCACTGTCCCTGAGCCTCTATAGTTTAGTTAGAATATAAGACCTTCTCAATTCTTGCATTTAAGCTGCTTGCCACAATCATCTGGTAAAGAAGTCTCAGGACAGAATCAATTGTGACCCTTAGGAAGATTACGTACCCAACATAGACAGGAACACAGGAGCAGCATCAGAGGCCAGTGATTCTGTGCAGGGAGTCATGAAGACTTTGGGGCCGAGAAAAATTTGACTGTGGGATATCCTTCGAGAGGTAAAGGACAAACAGGAAATGATCACCATGAGTCAGAAGTTTAAAGTGAATCAAAGAGATTTGACATTTATTTAAGCAGACATAAGGCTGGCAATTGGTAGATGGCTCTAGAACAAGAATTTGATTGCAATCTTGATGCTAGAAATGGAAAGGAAGATAAAATGCAGGGCTTAAGACATGGAGGGAGGGTGGTGTAGGAATGGAATGTCCTGCTAATGGAAGAACTGGCTCTCAGGATACTTGGTAATTGGATCAAATATTGGAAAAGAATCTTAGAATTCAAATTATGTAGCAGGGGGATTCTTTTACCAGTGTGTGTGTCGAGGGCAGTAGATTCCACATACTATCCATTTTGTACTATACTTGATTCCTATTGTATATACCCTTCTATACCAACTCTTACAAATTTTGCTTTCACAGGCGGTTTTAATTTATATTTATTTTCCTTTCCTACTTTAGCAGTTGTTCCCTCATTTTGGATGTTCTTAAAACATTCAGAAATACAAACATAATCCAGGATCTTTCTGTATGATCAAAAGAGCAAAAAATTAATTTCATTGCAAGTCTGCTTCCAGATTTGACCATATTTCAGGGTTTACTGTAGGAGGATCAACAAGCAAAAAACAATAACAAAAAACACAACCTTCCAAGACTTTGTTTACACTTCCAGTCTCGACTTCTCAACTTCTCACTTTCCAGTGGTCTGGTTTCCATCTCCATTCCCCTCTGAAATTGTTGTTTCATGACTTCCATGTTACCAAATCAAAAGATACATCTATGTCCTTATTTCCCTAGATTCACTTTGTATTGGAATTTTTTTTTTCTTGAATTCCAGAATGCCATATTCTCTTGGTTATCCACGTAAGGGATAATTTAACTTTGGAATAAGAAAAGAGAGCACCAGATATCTTTTTAATGCCATGCTGGAAACTCATGGGATTGTCTGATTGTATGGATACCTGTCTCTGATCTATTTTACAACTGGTAATTAGAGATAACTGAAAGCAAGGGAAACAATACTTGTCCACAGACGTGAAAATAAATTTTTTTCTGGTGGTGGGAAATAATTTTTACCCTCTCCTCTTTCTCCTGAAAAGCTCAGTTTAGGGCCCATTTGTAAGATGAAAATTTAGAAAATTTATGAAGAAAATTTATGTCTTATATTTTAAAATTAATCCAAACCATCATTAAGATTGGTTAGTAGCTAATTTTGAAAAAGAGAGTTTAGAGCAGATACCTCTTATTAAGTTTTTCTGTTAAACAGAATGGTCCAGAAACATATTGTCCAGTGTGCTCACAGTAAATATTTGCAATTTTGACAGAGTCATGCAGTTTTCTCTAAATTTTGTTAAGAGAGATCATGTTCGCTGCTCTGGGAAATTTTCTTTTTTCCAATTTTATGCTCTGGGAAAGAGATCTGTTATGGATGGAGTGTTTGTGTCTCTTCAAAATTTATATTTTGAAAAATTTAACTCCCAATGGGATGACAGGAGGTGGGCCTTTGGTAGGTAATTAGGTCCTGAGAGTGGAGCTCTCACGAAGGCAGTTAGTGCTCTCATGAAAAGGGACAGGAGAGAACTTGCTTCCTTTGTCTCTCTGTCTCTCTCTGCCATGTGAGGACACAATGAGAAGCCAGTCGTTTGCAAACCAGGAAGAGTACTCTCAACCAGACCCTAGACCAGTGCCTTGATCTTGAATTTCCCAGTCTCCAGAACTGTGAGAAATAAATATTGCTATTTAAGACATACAGGCATGGAAAACAAACTTATGGTTACCGAAGGGGAAAGACGAGGGTGGGGAGGAATAAACTAGAATTTGGGAGGAACATATACCCACTGCTGCTGCTGCTAAGTCACTTCAGTGGTGTCCAACTCTGTGTGACCCCATGGACTGCAGCCTACCAGGCTCCTCCATCCATGAGATTTGCCAGGCAAGAGTACTGGAGTGGGGTGCCATTGCCTTCTCCTATATATACACTACTCTATATAAAATATGGGCTTCCCTGGTGGCTCAGTGGTGAAGAATCCACCTGCAATGCAGCAGACACAGGTTTGATCTCTGAGTCAGGAAGGCTGCCTGGAGGAGGGCATGCCGACTCACTCCAGCATTCTTGCTAGGAAAATCCCATGGATAGAGGAACCTGGTGAGAACTGAAGCAACTAAGCACAGCACAGCACATATATAAAACAGATAAACAACAGGGACCTGCTGTATAGTCTAGGGACCTGCACTCAATATTTCGTAATAACCTATATTACAAAGGAATCTGAAAAATAGAATATATATATATATATGCATTATTTATATGTAGATTCTTTCCCCATATAATTTATATCAAAACATAGGATATTATATATATATATATATATTCAGTTCAGTTCAGTTCAGTCATTCAGTCATATCTGACTCTTTGTGACCTCATGAATCACAGCATACCAGGCCTCCCTGTCCATCACCAACTCCTGGAGTTCACTCAGACTCACGTCCATCGAGTCGGTGATGCCATCCAGCCATCTCATCCTCGGTCGTCCCCTTCTTCTCCTGCCCCCAATCCCTCCCAGCATCAGAGTCTTTTCCAATGAGTCAACTCTTCACATAAGGTGGCCAAAGTATTGGCGTTTCAGCTTTAGCATCATTCCTTCCAAAGAACATCCAGGGCTGGTCTCCTTTAGAATGGACTGGTTGGATCTCCTTGCAGTCCAAGGGACTCTCAAGAGTCTTCTCCAACACCACAGTTCAAAAGTATCAATTCTTCAGCGCTCAGCTTTCTTCACAGTCCAACTCTCACATGCATACTTGACCACTGGAAAAACCATAGCCTTGACTAGATGGACCTTTGTTGGCAAAGTAATGTCTCTGCTTTTGAATATGCTATCTAGGTTGGTCATAACTTTTCTTCCAAGGAGCAAGCGTCTTCTAATTTTATGGCTGCATTCACCATCTGCAGTGATTTTGGAGCCCCCCAAAATAAAGTCTGGCACTGTTTCCACTGTTTCCCCATCTATTTCCCATGAAGTGATGGGACCAAATGCCATGATCTTCGTTTTCTGAAAGTTGAGCTTTAAGCCAACTTTTTCACTCTCCTCTTTCACTTTCATTAAGAGGCTTTTTAGTTCCTCTTCACTTTCTGCCATAAGGGTGGTGTCCTCTGCATATCTGAGGTTATTGATATTTCTCCTGGCAATCTCGATTCCAGCTTATGCTTCTCCAGCCCAATATATATTCAATGATATATAAATCACTGGATCACTTTGCTCTGTATCTGAAACTAATACAGCATTGTAAATCAACTATACTTCAATAAAAGAAAACTTAAAGTTGTTGGTAAAGCCATCTTTGGTATCCTGGGCTTCCCAGATGGCTCAGACAATAAAGAATCTGCCTTCAATGCAGGAGACCCGGGTTTGATCTGTGGGTCAGAAAGATTCCCTGGAGAAGGGAATGGCTATTCACTCCAGTATTCTTGCCTGGAGAATCCCATGGAGAGAGAAGCCTGGTGGACTACAGTTCATAGAGGTGCAAAGAGTCAGACACAACTGAGTGAGTAACACTACTTTACTTCTCACTTTATAGCAGCCTGACTAGGACAATAACTTGTCAAGTTATCCTATAATTATAAACCTTGCTGACAGCACCTCATTGTGCCAAAATCTATTGTTTATGTTCAGTTACCAAGTTTTAGAAATGCAACTGTTTATTCAATCCTACAGCTACTTATACCCAGAAGTAGCCTTGGAGTAGCTTGAGTCTCTTAATCATTGGTCAGGTATTCATTTTGAAATTATCTAGAGTCTTTCCCAACTTGTAAATCTGTATCTGTTCCTGCATCAACCTCTTTATGGACTATTACCTTGCCTAACCTTTGAAGAGTGTCTTCTATCATCTCATGATAAGTGGATTTGCTCACCTTTCAGATTGTCAGGCCACGTAGACCATCATGCAGTAGAGACTTCAGATCAATAGGAACCAGTGAACACACGGTATAAGGAGATCTGAATAACTGGGCAACCACAAAACAGTGAAAAATGATTATTCCAGGGAAATAGTCTAGTCAAACTGTTAAGCTTGACTATTGTAATAAAGTCATTTGAAAGGTAATTATGATTCCAGGTACTCACTTTGATATATCTTTTAGGAATTCTGCCATTTAAAATTTTGCTTTAAAATTTTATAGTCTTTTCAAATTAGGTTATGTAACTATCCTTTACTTTTAGATTGAATTGTTAAGGTGAATAATTTTATTTTGATTCAAACGTGCCCAGAAAGCATATTTTTGGTGTGAAATGTCAAAGTATGTTTTTCTTTCTTACATGAAAATAGCTTGCAGATTTGGTTGACATTTGATATAAAGTGATTTCTATAGTTTGAAGCACAAGTGAACTTCAATTTTAACCTTGTAATGATTATACATGTTTATGGAAAATGAGTTGAAAAGTAGAACTGCAATCATTGTCTGCCTTTTCCAGGCTTTGCCAGGCCTAAATGCCTTTTTATTTAGAGAATTTTCCATGCCTTTAGGTTACCAAGAATCAAAATAATGTAAACTGGTACATTTTTACTTGGTTGACTCTGTAGCCCAGAAGGCAGTGACTGGGAGCTTTATTCACGATACCATATTTTGCAGGGGCTTTGCCTATGGCTTCTGGAACACAATGATGGCATATCAGGAAAAGGGGAATAGACCATTCTGAAAAATGGCCTGGCTTAGGGCTGATGTTCAAAAAGGGAGGTCAGCAAGCAAAGTTACAGCATAAAAGACACTGCCTGGTGAGTGGGTACTTAGCAGCAAGTGATCCCCTTATAATTAGGCTGGTGGTACTCTCTTGGGTCCGAAGGGGACTCAAACAGTTTTAAATAAACCTCAGCCAATATCCGACAGGACTAGGACAGGACCTAACTCCCAAAGCAGAGAGAGCGGGCTAGGCTTTTAGGATTCTGGCCAAACTGGCTAGGGTTCAGGATGCTGATAACCAGAGGTATTTGGAACACAAACTAGGAAGAGTGGCAAAACCCAAATATAAAGAATTTATACAGATGGATGAAACACAAACAAATGTTGGGTTTTAGGGATTCAGTTATGGAGATTTCAGCTAAACTCTAGACCCTGCTAATTACTTGGAAGATGGTCTCTCAATGTGATTCTCATTGGCTTGATGACCAAGGAGTCTGGAGTCTGTCTTGAGGATCCTTAGTAATTAGTGATGAATAAGCAGAAATGGGATCACATGAGGAGTATGTTGTTGTCTTTCAGTTGCCAAGTTGTATCTAACTCTTAGTGACCCCATGGACTGCAGCACTCCAGACTTCCCTGTTTCTCGCCATCTCCTGGAGTTTACCTAAGTTCATGTCCATTGAATCAGTGATTCCATCCACCCATTTCAACTTCTTTTAATCTTTTCCAGCATCAGGGTCTTTTCCAATGAGTGAACTTTTCTCATTAGGTGGCTAAGTATTGGAGCTTCAGCTTCAGTGTCAGTGCTTCCAAAGAGTGTTCAGGGTATGAGGAATCTAGAACAAATATTTTCAGCTCAGTCAACAGACTAGTTTCACGGTTTTCTTTCTCGTTCATTGATCTAATTAATTGGTTGAATTAATCTTTTGATTTAGGAGTTTATGGAAATAATCTAAAGCATATGGTATCTTCTTCTTCTACAGGATCTTGAACCCTTACAAGCTAAATTCTGAAACTTTTGTCATCTGATGTTCTGAGACATATACAGTAGAGTTTGCTTGATATTATGCAAATTTTTAAAGATGGGGTTCAAGGCTAAACTAATTTCAAGTAAAATTTTGGAAATTAAATTATTTTATTGATGTGAATCATTTTTAAAGTTTTATTGAATTTGTTACAATATTGCTTCTGTTTTATATTTTTGTTTTTTGTTTTTTGGCCACAAGGTACGTGTGATCTTAGCTCCCCAACCAGAGATGGCAAAGTCTTAACCACTGGACCACCAGAAAAGTCCTTGAAATTTTAAATTAGAATATAAAGTACCACCAGGAAACTACACATTTTCAATGTACGACTCATCCGTGTTGACAAACCAAACATGCCTAGATCAAGGAAGAGACTCTTGCAAGCACCCAGAAGTCTCCTTAGCTCCCCCTTCTCTCTAGATAATAAATAAGGTGTCTGTGTTTCTCTACTTTATGTGAAATGAATCATATAATATGTATTCTTTCATGTCTGCTTTGTTTGGCTCAGTGTTATGCTTGTGAGATTCCTCAATCTTGCTCTTAGTCATAGATCATTTATTAATATCATCATGGCTATACCGTATTCCATTGTATAAACATATCACAATTCCTTTTAACACTTCAGTTGGTGAACCCTTGGGTAGCATATTCTGTTGGTGCTGTTATGTAGAGTGCTGCTATGAATATTCTAGTAATGACTTTTGGTAAGCATATGTACACATTTCTGTGGATATTATAGCGTGGAATTGACAGGTCATGTAGCAGTAAAACAGTTTAATGTTTCTTAAAGTTTGTAATTTTATCAATTAGCCCATCCTAAAGATTTTCTGTCATAAGTATATATCACATATGTATCCCTTCCTAGCTGTACCTGGCCTACTATTCTATTGGCGTACTTTTGACCAAAGTTTTAATACATAGACACTTAATTATGCACTTCTTTCCTCAGTTATACATTTATGATTTCCCAAATATTAACTCTGAAGTATAAGTACTGTAGTTTTATGAAGAGATAAAGAATACAGCAGCCCTTTTGTAGTTTAAAAGTTCATTAATCCATCTATTTAGTTTTTAGATTTTATGTACAAATGATAGAGAAGATATATTGACATAATATAAGGTGTTCTCCTTTTTAAAAGATGAACATGCTAAAATCTGACATTTCAGAGCAAGTAAATGCATAGGTATTTATTCATATTAAAATGCTGTCTTGCTTTACAAAAGACTTCCGTGGTGGCTCAGAGGCTAAAGCATCTGCCTGCAATTTGGGAGACCCGGGTTTCATTGGGAAGATCTCCTGAAGAAGGAAATGGCACCTGCCTCCAGTACTCTTGCCTGGAAAATTCCATGGACGGAGGAGGCTACAGTCCATGGGGTCGCAAAGAGTCTGATAGAGCTGAGCGACTTCACTTTCACTTGCTTTACAAAAGGATCAACACCAATCTTTTATTTTTATTTATTTATTTACAATTTATTTTAATTGGAGGTTAATTACTTTACAATATTGTATTGGTTTTGCCATACATCAACATGAATCCGCCACAGGTGCACTTAGACGACCCAGAGGGATGGTACGGGGAGGAAGGAGGGAGAGGGGTTCAGGATGGAGAACACCAATCTTTTAAAACATTTTTTCAGAAACAAGCTTTAGTTTGGGGACAGTTTTAGATTTACAGAAGAATTGTGAGGATAGCACAGAGGGTTCCCATATATCCTCCATACTCTTTCTATTATTAATATTTATGAGTATTGTACCCCTGTCATAATTAATGAGCTGATATTGACACTTCATTATTAATTAATGTCTATAGCTTATTCTTTGGCCACCTGATGTGAAGAACTGACTCCTTGGAAAAGACCCTGATGCTAGGGAAGAAGGAGACGACAGAGGATGAGATAGTTGGATGGCATCACCAGCTCAATGGACATGAGTGAGCAGGATCTGGGAGTTGGTGATGGACAGGGAAGCCTGGCATGCTGCAGTCCATGGGGTCGCAAAGAGTTGGATACGACTGAGCAACTGAACTGAGCTGATAGGTTATTAAGATTCTCATAGATTTAATGTAACCCCCATGCCCCACCCTGGATTCCATCCAGGGTACTACTGATACGTTCCATTTAGTCCTCACATCTTCTTAGGCTCCTTTTAGATGTTACAGTTTCTAAGATTTTCATGACCTTAAGAGTTTTGAGGAGTAATGGTCAGGTATTATGTAGAATGTACCTCAATTGGGATTTTTCTAATGTTTTCCTCTTTTTTTAATTAAAAAAAATTATGGCACAAAAACATATAACATAAAATTATGTTAACTGTTTTTTTTCCAAGTTTGGGCATATTTATTATGTCACACAACTTCCAGTTTCTCTTTTTCTTCTTTTTTTTTTTTGGGGGTGAGAACATATGAGAT
Organism: Cephalophus harveyi; assembly: GCA_006410635.1. Lineage (NCBI taxonomy): Eukaryota > Metazoa > Chordata > Mammalia > Artiodactyla > Bovidae > Cephalophus > Cephalophus harveyi. The sequence continues at coordinate 43,915 of SJYT01025009.1, read as the reverse complement.
CTACTCTCTTAATAGATTTCAAGTGTACAACTCAGTACTGTAAACTATAATTATCAAGGTGTAATTAGGTCCTCAGAACTTATTCATCTTGTAAATGAAAGTCTGTACCCCTTGACCAATATTGCTATTTCTTTCAGCTCCCAGTGCCTGGCAACCACTGTGTAATACCCTGGTTCTATGAGTTTAACTTGTTTAGATTCCATATATGTGTGATCATATAGAATTTGTCTTTCTATGACTGGCTTAGCATAATGTCCTCCAGATTCATCTATATCATCACAGATAGCAAGCTTTTCTTCTTTCTGTGGCTGAATAAGGGCTTCCCTGGTGGCTCAGTGGTAAAGAATCTGTCTGCTAATACAGGAGACATGGGTTTGATCCCTGGGTTGGGAAGATTCCCTAGAAAAGGAAATGGGAACCCACTCCAGTGTTCTTGCTTGGAAAATCCCATTGACAGATGAGCTGGGCTGGCTACAGTCCATGGTGTGGCAAAAGAGTTGGATTTGACTTAGTGACTAAACCACAATATTCCAATTATATACATGTATACATATGCACAGGGCTTCCCCAGTGCCCCAGCGGTGAAGAATCTGCCTGGCAATGCAGATGTGTGTTCAGTCCCTGGATCGGGAAGATCCCCTGGAGGAGATCACAGCAACCCACTCCAGTATTCTTGCCTGGAAAATCCCATGGAAGAGGAGCCTGGTGGGCTACAGTCCATAGAATTGCAAAGAGTAGGACACAACTGAAGTGACTGAGCATGCACACGTGCATAAACACACACACACACACACACACATAGTTGTGTATTATTCTTGTTTATTCGCTAAATCATATCCAACTCATGTGACCTCCGTGGACCGTAGCCTGCCAGACTCCTCTGTCCATGGATTTCTCAGGCAAGCATACTGGAGTGGGCTGCCATTTCCTTCTCTAGGGGATCTTCCCAACCCAGGGATCAAACTCGGGGATCACATCTACATCTCCTGCACTGGCAGGCAGATTCTTTACCACTGAGCCACCAGGGAGGCTCAGTGTGTATGTATATATATGTGTGTGTGTGTGTATATATATATAGGCTATTATGAATAATGCTGCAATGAACATGTGAATGCAGCTATCTTCAAGATAATGATTTAATTTCTTTTGGATATATAACCAAAAGTTGGATTGCTGAATCATATAATAGTTCTATTTTTTTGAGGAATTTTCATACTTATTTCCATACTGGCTGTACCAATCTACATCTCCGCTGACAATGCAAAAGATTTCCCTTTTCTTCACAACTTTATCAAAATTTGTGATCTCGTCTTTTTTTTTTTACTAACCATTCTTACTGATGTGAAATAATGTTTCATTGTGGTTTTTATTTGCATTTCTCCAATCATTAATGACACTGAGTTCCTTTTCATATACTTGTTGACCATTTATATGTCTTCTTTGAAAAATTGTTCTGTTCTGGTCCTTTGCCCATTTTAGAATTGGGCAATTTAGGTTTTGTCTGTTGACATTTATGAATATCTTGTACATTTTGGATACTAATCACTTATCAGATATATCTATTGTTTCATTTCATAAGTTGCCTTTTAGTTTTATTGATTGTTTCCTCTGTTTTAAGAAGCTTTTTAGTTTGAGTAGTCCCACCAAAACCAAAGTTTTATGGTTTCAGGTCTTACACTAAGTCTTTAATTCATTTTGAGTAAGTTTTTGTGTGTGGTATAAGAAAGGGTCCAAGTTCATTCTTTCACATAGTGTTTTCCCAAGACTGTTTATTGAAGAGGCAATCCTTCTCCATTGTGTATTCTCCACACTCTAGTCAAATATTAGTTAACCATACACGTGTGGGTTTATTTTGGGGCTCTCTATTCTGTTCTACTGGTCTGTGTGTCTGTTTCTGGGCCAGTGCAATAGTGTTTTTAATATAACTTTGTAATATAGTTCAAAATCAGGAATGTGATACCTCTAGCTTTGTTCTCCTTTCTCAAGATTACTTTGGCTATTAAGGAATTTTGTGGATCCACATGAATTTATAATTGTTTTTTTTTAATTTTCTGAAAAATGACATTAGAATTTTGATAGAGATTGCATTGAAAATGTTGATCATATTGGTAGTATGAATATTTAAGAATGCTAATTCTTCAAATTAATGAAAATAGCATATATTGACATTTATTTATGTCTTCTTCAATTTGTTACACCAATGTTTTATAGTTTTATGTTTTATGTTTTTTAGTGTATGGATTTTTCACTTCCTTGGTTAAATTTACTCCTAAGTATTTTATTCCTTTCTGATGCTGTTGTAAATGAGATTTTTTCCTAAATTTGTTTTTGGATAGTTTGCTACTAGTGTATAGAAATGCAACTGATTTTGTACATTGATTTTGTATTCTGCCATTGAATTTGTTTATTAGTTCTAACAGTTTTTTTTTAATGGCATATTTAGTGTTTTCTATAAATAAAATCTTTTCATCTGCAACACAGAGACAATTTTACTTCATCCTTTCCTACTTGGATATCTTTTCTTTTCCCTTTTCTTGCATGATTTTTCTGGACAGGACTTCTATTAGTATGTTGAATAAGTGTACTGAGATTAAGCATCCCTGTGTTGTTTCTGATCTTGGAGGTAAAACTTTGAGCTATTCACCACTGAGTATGATGTTAGCTGTGGACTTGTAGTACACAGACTTCATTATGTTGAGGTACATTTCTTTTATACCTCCTTTACTTATGTGTTGAGTCTTATACCTCCTTTACTTATGTGTTGAGCTTTTTTTTTTTTAATTAACGGGTATTCAATTTTGTCAATTGCTATTTCTAAATCTATTGAGATAATTCTGTGGTTTTGTTCATCATTCTTTTAATACATCATTTCATGATGATTTGTGTAGTTTGAACCATCCTTAAATCTAACTTGATGGTGTATGTTTATTTTAATGTGCTATTCAATTAAGTTTGCTACTATTTCTGTTGGACTGTGGTTTTCTTTCTGATTGGGTTTTTGTCTGGCTTTAGCATAGGGCTGATGCTGATCTCATAAATAAATTTGGAAGTTCTTCCTTCTCTTCAAGCTGTTGAGAGTTTGAGAAGAGTTGGCATAATTCTCCTTTAAATATTTGGTAAAATTTAAAATTTACCCATGACACCAACTGGTTCTGGGATTTTCTTTGTTGAGGTTATTTTTTTACTACTTAAGTCTCCTTACTTGTTACTTGTCTGTTCAGATCTTCTGTTTCTTCATTATTTAGTCTTGATAGGTTTAATGTTTCTAGAAAATTATCCATTTATTCAATATTATCCAATGTGCCAATATATAATTGATAGCAGTTTCTTATGAGCCTTTGTTTTTCTGTAGTATTGGGTGTGTCTCATCTTTCATTTATAAAATGCTTTTTCAGCCTCTTCTCTTTTTTCCTTGGTTGGTCTACCTAAAGTTATATCAATTTTGTTTATATTTTCAAAAATATCAACTCTTAGTTTTGTTCATATTTCCTGTTATCTCTCTAGATTCTATTTTATTTATTTTTGCTCAAGCCTTTAGCACTTTCTCTGCTGATTTTGGGCTTAGTCTGTTCCTTTTTTTCAAATTCTATAAAGTGTAAAGTTAGATGGTTTATTTTGGGTTCTTAATGTAGGCAAGTATCACTACAAACTTTTTTTTGGAATTGTTTTTGCTGTATCCCACAAGTTTTGGTATGTTATTTTTCATTGTTGTTTATTGCAAGATATATTCTTTCTTTTCCATTTCTTCTTTGACCCATTGGTTGTTTAGCAATGTGTTGTTTAATATCCTCATATTTGTGAATTTTCCAGTTTATCTTCTATTACTAATTTCTAATTTCATACCACTGTGGCCAGAAAATATATTTGATATGGTTTTATTTTTCTTAAATTTAAGACTTATTTGTTAAGACTTGTTTTGTAACCCAAGATGTGATTTGTCATGGATATTTTTGTGTGTGTGCACTTGAAAACAATGTGCATTCTGCTACTGTTGAATGGGATGTCTCTATATGTCTTTTAGATTTTTTCATTTTTTATTAAAGTCCATTGTTGCCTTATTGATTTTCTCTGTGGATGATCTATCTATTGTTGAAAGTGGGGTATTGAAGTACCCTACCATTATAGTATTGTTGTCAATTCCTCCCTTCAGTTCTGTGAATGTTTATTTTAAATATTTAGATTTTTCAATGTTGGGTACGTATTTATTTATAATGGTTATATTCTCTTGTTGAATTGATATTTTATAACTATACAGTAACATTCTCTCTTTACTGATTTTGAGAGAAAGTGTTTTATCTGATATAAGTTTAGCCATCCTCACTGTCTTTCATTTGCCAATTACATGGAATATCATTTTATATCCCTTCACTTTCAACCCATGTATGTCCTTAAATCTAAAGTGAGTCTTTTGGAGATAGCACAGCATCGGGTTTTGTTTTTTTAATCTATTCATTCATGCTATGCTTTTTGATTGGAAAATTTAATTCATTTACATTTAAACTAATTTTATGTTAGTGAAGGACCTTTCTCATTTTGCTAATTTTTTCTTTCTGTTTTGTAGTTCTTTTGTCTCTTTTTTCTATCTTGTTTACTTACTTTGTGATCTGTTATTTTTTCGTAGTAATCTATTTTGATTTCTTACTCTTTTATCTTTTTGTACCTGGTAGATTTCATTTTTTTTATGGTTGCCATGCTGCTGCTAAGTCTCTTCAGTCGTGTCTGACTCTGTGCTACTCCATAGACGGCAGCCCACCAGGCTCCCCCATCCCTGGGATTCTCTAGGCAAGAATACTGGAGTGGGTTGCCATTTCTTTCTCCATGGTTGCTATAAGTTTACCTAAAACAATTCATAAGTCTATGGTGAGTTGATAGCAACTTAACTTCAATTGCTTGCAAAAACGCTACACTTTTACTCCTTTCCCCACATTTTATGCCACTGATGTCCTATTCTACATCTTTGTGTATTGTTTATCCATTAACATATCACTGTAGCTATAGTACTCTTGCCTGGAAAATCCCATGGACGGAGGAGCCTGGAAGGCTGCAGTCCATGGGATCGCTTAGGGTTGGACATGACTGAGCGACTTCACTTTCACTTTTCACTTTCATGCATTAGAGAAGGAAATGGCAACCCACTCCAGTGTTCTTGCCTGGAGAATCCCAGGGACTGGGGAGCCTGGTGGGCTGCCGTCTATGCAGTCACACAGCATTGGACACGACTGAAGTGACTTAGCAGCAGTAGCTATAGTAATTCTAAAAGTTGTTATCTTTTAATTTTTATACTAGTGTTAAAAGTGATTTATGTATCACAATTATAGTATTATTCTGTGTTTGACTATATATTTATCTCTACTAGGAGTTTCATACTTTCATATTTTTTATGTTATTAATGTCTTCCCATTTCAATTTGAAAAACTTTTTAAAATTTTTATAAGGCATGCCTAGTGATGATAGACACGCTGTTTTTGTTTCTTGAGAGTATAGCTCTACTGGGTATAATATTATTTTCTTCCTTTGAGCACTTTGGCTATATCATGTCACTCCCTCCTGGATTGCAAGCTTTATTCTGAGAAGTACACTGATAACTTTCTATGTGATAAAGCTCTTTCCTCTTCCTGCTTTCAAAATTTTCTATTGGAATTTTAGGAATTAAGTTATAATGTTTCTAAGGGTAATCTTCTTTGCATTGATCTTGTGTTGGGTCCTTTGAGCTTCATGTATCTTAATGCCTATATCCTTCCCATGATTGGGGAAGTTTTCAGTCACTATTTTCTCTCTCTCTTCTTAGACTCCCATAATGCTTGATGGGGTCCCATAGGTCCCATTTTATTTTCTTCACTCTTTCTTATTTTGTTTTCTTTTTGTTCTCCCAGCTGACTAATTTCAAGTGACTTGTTTTTGAATGGAAACAGTGAGTGACTTTATTTTCTGGAGTTTCAAAATCACTGCAGATGGGGATTGCAGCCATGAAATCAAAAGACGCTTGCTCCTTGGAAGAAAAGCTATAACCAACATAGCATATTAAAAAACAGAGACATTACTTTGCTATTAAAGGTCCATCTAGTGAAAGCTATGGTTTCAGTAGTCATGTATGGATGTGGGAGTTGGACTATAAAGAAATCTGATTGCAGAAGAATTGATGCTTTTGAACTGTGGTGTTGGAGAAGACTCTTGAGAGTCCCTTAGACTGCAAGGAGATCAAACCAGTCAATCCTAAAGGAAATCAGTCCTGAATATTCATTGGAAGGACTGATTCTGAAGCTGAAACTACAATACTTTGGCTACCTGATGCGAAAAACTGACTCATTGGAAAAGACCCTGATACTGGGAAAGATTGAAGGCAGGAGGAGAAGGGGACGACAGAGGATGAAATGGTTGGATGGCATCATCAACTCCATGGACATGAGTTGGAGTAAGCTCTGGGAGTAGATGATGGACAGGGAAGCCTGGCATGTTGCAGTCCATGGGGTCACAAAGAGTTGGACATGACTGAATGAACTGAACTGTCTTTGAATCAGCTGATCATTTCTTCTACTTGATTGAGGCTGCTGTTGAACTCTCTATATGAATTTTTCAGTCTTGTATTACATTCTTCACCTCCAGGATTCATGCTTGGTTCTTTGTTACATTTTTTTATTTTTATTTTTTATTAAACTTCTTCTGTCCTTGCAGTTTTCCTGGTGTCATTTAGCTCTCTATCTGTGTTCTCTTTCATTTTGTTGAGATTCTTTAAGCTTATCATTTTGCATTCTCTTTTAGGTAATACATCAGTCTCCATTTGTTTGGGGTTGGTTACTGGAGCTTTACCAGTTTTTTCTTTTTTAAACATGGTGCCATGTTTAACTGATTCTTTGTATTCCATGTAAATTTGTACTGATGCCTGTGCTTTTAAAGAAGTAAACACCTATTCTAGTTTTTACAGGTTGATTTCAGTATGTACATATCTTCTGTTGGATATCTGGGTTATGATATTTTCTTCAGGATCACAGTTGGAGCTGGGTCACATGGCTGCTACTGGGTCCAAAGTAAGGTCAGTGAATGGGTCTGTTAACAGGCGTGCAGATGAGTATGGCTCTTTTGGAGTCTCTAGGATGGCTCTTGATAGATCACTGGCAGGCCTCAGAGTAGACAGGATTGACCTTTGACTACAGTTGAGAGGGATGAGAACCAAGTCACAGGGCTGCTTCATGGTCTATGGCTTGGGTAAAAGTTTGCAGCCTGTCTCTAGGGGCGTAGAGAGGTGTGCCTTCTACTAGGTTTTTGGTCGGGCGTGTCTTGCCCAGGAATATGGCCAAGTGAGACTGGGACTGGGTCATAGGGCTGCTTCAGGATCTACAGTTGGGGTGATGTTGGCAGCTCTACCTCCATAGGCATAGTCAGGCATGACTCCCAGAAGGTCCTTGTGTGGTTAAGACTGGCCCTAAATTTAGCTGTGAGGGGTTGGAGTTTGTTTACAGGACCACTTGAAGATCCGTAGTTGGACCATGGTCCGTGGGCTTGGTGAGTCCTGGAAGGGAATGAGTGTTTGTGGTGCATGGCTGAGAGAGGCTGGAACTGAGTTAGATGGACATTTCAGAATCTACAGAACTAAAGTTGAAGTGCTTACTGTGGGACATGGATGGGAAGGACTGGTGGCTAAGAGGAGCAGGTTTACAGGACCCTTACGGTCCATAGCCAGAACCAAGACCAATGGACCTGTTGCCCAAAGCAGGCATGACTTCTAAGTTTCTTGGCAGATGGTGCTGGTGGCAGTTTGGTGGCCAAAAGAGGCTATAGTCAATTCCACATTGAGACAGGGTTGATTCTAGGACTGTATCTGTGATCAGCATCAACAAGATTGCTACCTGGGCATGGGCCTACCTTTTGAAACAGCCCTTTTTGTCTTGGGTTCCATCAGTGCTTCAAACTCTCCTGCCTGAATTCTAGAACTCCCCCAAAGGCACTTTTGTCCATGGTTGGTTGTCAAATTATTGTTTCTGAGGGGGAGTATGAGCAGAGGACCTCGTATTTTACCATCTTGCTGATGTCCTCTCACATTTAAACTGTATTTGAGCATCAGTTCAGTTCAGTTCAGTCTTAAATAATTTTACTACATTTTTGAAATCTTGGAGATTATACTTGGAAAATGACTATAGATGTGGATCAATAACCTGCCAGAATCTTCTCCTAACAGATTAGCAAATAACCATAAGGAAAATAACAATATATTAATATCCCTCAATCCCAAACATAGAGAACCATGCAAATCCAGACAATAAATGCAATTTTAAAAAGATTACAGTTCTAAAGAACATAAAGTCATCTCTTAAAGTAGAAAATATTTACCGATAACCTTCACAGAATTTTACATTGCAGTAGGCAAGAGTCAGACATGACTGAGCGACTGAACTGAACTGAACTGAGGGGGGAGAGAAGTAATATATAACATATACAAAATGTAAGGAAAAATAAACGTGAGATTCTAGAAACTTAGTCCTGGTTTCCCACATGCCATAGAAAAGTCTCAGAAATTCTAACATATAACTTCTAAAGCAAACTAACCAAATAGTCTCTTGTGCATAAGGAACCTGGTCATCATTTCTTTTAGTCCTAAGCAATAAAAACAAATGAATTGAGGATAAATCTCCTATGAAAATTCAAAGTGATTTATGTAGATAACTCTATCCTTAAGAAAATAGAACATAACTCCTTTCTACTCCTTGTTGTGAACTGCGAATGGTGATTTCTTTCCAAAAAGTACAAGATAGGAAGAGGAACGGAGTAACTTTACATTGGAGGAACCTGGCAGACGATACCTCAGTCACAAGATCAAGGTCAACATCAACACTGATATGATACTAACAGTATGTACCCTTGATATATGATGTGATATATGATAAGACATGACATGATATGATAATAACAGTACTCAACAGAACATGGCACTGTAGTCTTCCAAAAACATACTATTCATGTCTCATCATGAGATAAACATCAAACAAATTACATTAGAGGGACAAGCTATAATATACATAACCACTCTTCGAAATCATCAAGGTCATCAAAAACAGAGAAAGGGGAGAAATTGTCAAAGTCATGAAGAGACTAAGGAGATATGATTACATGTATGTGGTATCCAAAATCAGACCTTGGAATTAAAAAAAAAAAAAAAAAAGCCCATTAGGTAAAAGCTAAAGACATATGACTAGGTACAGAATTTAATTAATAATAATAGAGCAACACTGGTTTCATCAACTGTTTATGAATGTATCACACTAACATACGATGTTAATAATAAGGGAAACTGGGTGTCAAGTATATCGGAACCCTCATATTATCTTCACAACTTTCCTGTAAATCTAGAATTAGTTTAACATAAAGCCTACCTGAAATTATAATTGGATTTAAAAGTACATACTTTTAGACAGTTTACAGAGTATTGCTAATCCTTGATAATCCAGGAGGAACTTCTCTCAGATCCCAGTGTTAGAAGCAGTTCTACTCCTGAACAGCAACTGGGTTCTCATCTGTTCACTCAGTTCATCTTGAGTATGTTCTCACTTTGGTGACTAAGAAGTCTGCAAACAAATCTGTTGGTAATTAAGAAGAACTATATAGTTCTTATGATGTTCTTAACTTTATGTTATTCTATTAATATTTCACTCCATTGTGATTTCATTCCATTTTTCACATCTTTATCACTGTTCTCATCTTCTATTACTAGTCACTTCAAATCTCTTTAGGGATATTTATATGTATATATGGTTTTGTCTGATTACACAAAATTTTATTATACAAATTTCTCACTTCCCATTTCTCATGTTACTAAAATTCTGGACTATTAGCCACTAAAGGCTGCTGCTGCTGCTGCTAAGTCACTTCAGTCGTGTCCAACTCTGTGTGACCCCAAAAATGGCAGCCCACTAGGCTCCTCTGTCCCTGGGATTCTGCAGGCAAGAACACTGGAGTGGGTTGACATTTCCTTCTCCAATGCATGAAAGTGAAAAGTGAAAGTGAAGTCACTCAGTTGTGTCCGACTCTTAGCGACCCCATGGACTGCAGCCCACCAGGCTCCTCCATCCATGGGAGTATCCAGGCAAGAGGACTGGAGTGTGTCACCAGGGCCTTCTCCGCACTAAAGGCTGTGATGTGGCAAATTACTAAAACATGGAGCTTCAGTTCTTGAATGGTAAAATGGTGATACCATAATCTGTTCTACCTGATGTTTAGGAAGACTAATGGGGTTCACACTTGTTAAAATATTAGCTCAGATACAGAGAATGCACTCAATGAATGATGATTATGTAAATTCAGTCACTTCAGTTCAGTTGCTAAGTCGTGTCCAACTCTGCAAGCCCATGAATCACAGCACGCCAGGCCTCCCTGTCCATCACCAACTCCCGGAGTTCACTCAAACTCACGTCCATCGAGTCGGTGATGCCATCCAGCCATCTCATCCTCTGTTGCCCCTTCTCCTCCTGCACCCAATCTGTCCTAGCATCAGAGCCTTTTCCAATGAGTTAACTCTTCGCATAAGGTGGCCAAAGTACTGGAGTTTCAGCTTTAGCATCAGTCCTTCCAATGAACACCCAGGACTGATCTCCTTTAGAATGGACTAGTTGGATGTCCTTGCAGTCCAAGGGACTCTCAAGAGTCTTCTCCAACACCACAGTTCAAAAGCATCATTCTTCAGTGCTCAGCTTTTGTCACAGTCCAAAACTCACATCCATACATGACCACTGGAAAAACCATAGCCTTGACTAGACAGATCTTTGTTGGCAGAGTAATGTCTCTGCTTTTCAATATGCTATCTAGGTTGGTCATAACTTTCCTTCCAAGGAGTAAGTGTCTTTTAATTTCATGTCTGCAATCATCATCTGCAGTGATTTTGGAGCCCAGGAAAATAAAGTCTGACACTGTTTCCACTCTTTCTCCATCTATTTCCCATGAAGTGAAGGGACCAGATCCCATGATCTTTGTTTTCTGAATGTTGAGCTTTAAGCCAACTTTTTCACTCTCCTCTTTCACTTGCATCAAGAGGCTTTTGAGTTCCTCTTCACTTTCTGCCATAAGGGTGGTGTCATCTGCATATCTGAGGTTATTGATATTT
>SJYT01025009.1:0-32773 GCA_006410635.1 Cephalophus harveyi | reverse complement strand
ATGCCATGATCTTCATTTTCTGAATGTTGAGCTTTAAGCCAAGTTTTTCACTCTCCTCTTTCACTTTCATCAAGAGGCTTTTGAGTTCCTCTTCACTTTCTGCCATAAGGGTGGTGTCATCTGCATATCTGAGGTTATTGATATTTTTCCCGGCAATCTTGATTCCAGCTTGTGCTTCTTCCAGCCCAGCATTTCTCATGATATACTCTGCATAGAAGTTAAATAAGTAGGGTGACAATATACAGCCTTGACAGACTCCTTTTCCTATTTGGAACCAGGCTGTTGTTCCATGTCCAGTTCTAACTGTTGCTTCCTGACCTGCATACAGATTTCCCAAGAGGCAGGTCAGGTGGTCTGGTATTCCTATCTCTTTCAGAATTTTCCACAGTTTATTGTGATCCACACAGTCAAAGGCTTTGGCATAGTCAATGAAGCAGAAATAGATGTTTTTCTGGAACTCTCTTGCTTTTTCTATGATCCAGTGGATGTTGGCAATTTGATCTCTGGTTTCTCTGTCTTTTCTACAACCAGCTTGAACATCAGGGAGTTCACGGTTCACGTATTGCTGAAGCCTGGCTTGGAGAATATAGTTCAGTAATTAGCTATATTCACATTATTATATAACAGATGATCAGAACTTTTTGCAAAACTGAAATAGCATAACCATTGAAGGAAAACTTCCCATTTCCATCATCCTGAGATTCCTTTAACTATTAAGTACCCCAGTAGACTTAAAATACAATTCTAATTTAATATGAGACAGCAAAGAATATATATTGAAAGCCAACAATGTTCCAGGCATTTTCTCAGCTATTTTCAGATATGTTTTCTTCTTTTGTTCTTATAAAAGTAGAGTGGTGCTGTACTTACTGTCCCTGTTTTTCAAATTTGGGAAACTTGGCTGTGTTAAGTAAACTGTTAAAGGTTTTCCATAGCAACTGATGAAGCCAATATTGATACTAAACTACACCTGTGCGAATGCAAAGTCTATGCTCTTTCTTGCCTAATATTTTACCTGCAGCTTCCTAAGATTCTGCTTATTATCATAATGTGACAAATGGGTAAATATCTCCTTAGAGGAAACTTTTATATATACACACACAAACATATAAATGAAGTTATATCTCTAAATGAATGAAAGGATGAAAATCTTTTAGGAATTGAAGAGAGGATCTGCATACTTAAATACATATTTTACTAATTTGGTAAACACTAAAGAGGTTGTATTTTTTGGAGCTGGAAAACCCTCTGCCTCGGGGTCTGCCGCACTCTGGACCATTTCACATTCCGTTCCTGTGACTGACTGATGTGCATGACTATGACAAATGCTTGGCAGCCTTGCTGGGCGGGGCCTGTGAGTGTGAGGACTCGGACTGTCATTAAACTGGGGCCTGGTGCCAAGGACTGAGTGCATGCTGGAGACACAACTCCAAGCTCCACCACCCTATTGGCCAAGGCACAAGTGCAAACTGTACTTGTGAATTTATTATAAATTATTTTTAATGGAACATTTTAAATCAGACAAAGAAAATGCTTTCCCTCTGGAATGGAATCCCACCCTATTGCAATCTGTGTCTGACTTGATAAATAAAGGGACAGGCTACTGAGGGAGATTACAAATGCTATCTCTCAAAGGGTTTTCAAAAGAGAATAACCATCTGTCCATGATAAACACAAGGTAGAGTTGTGTCTATGAATCTTCAAAGGCCACTGTGCTGTAAAAGAAAGATTTCACTAATAGGAAGGAGACCTAAGCTTTGGTTCTCAGACTTCCAGTAACCCTCCTTGTGACCTTAGGCAACTATCTTGAATTCTGTCATCATGTCACAACATCTCCAGAGAGTGGGTCCTCACCTTTAGATCTTCTGGCACCTAGGTATACTATCCTGGGTATCCAAAAATCCACTCTAACTAAATTATGATGTCTTTTCACAGTGCTGTGAAAGTCTCTCAGTCATGCCTGACTCTTTGTGACCCCAAGGACTATTCAGTCCATGGAATTCTCCAGACCAGTGTACTGGAGTGGGTAGCCATTCCCTTCTCCAGGGGATCTTCCCAACCCAGGGACTGAACCCAGGTCTCTCGCATTGCAGTTGGATTCTTTACCAGCTGAGCCACAAGGGAAGCCCAAGAATACTGGAGTGGGTAGCCTATCCCTTCTCCAGCAGGTCTTCCTGACCCAGGAATTGAACCAGGGTCTCCTGCGTTACAGGCAGATTCTTTACTGATGAGGTTGGAGTGAAATGTGCTCAGTGGAAAGCTAGAGCTATGGGAGTCAACTACCTATTTGACAGGGTTATGTAATAAGTTGAGTAAATAAGTAGAAAAAAATGAAGCTTTTTCTGCCCATCTCCACAAATCTGTTCTCTATGTCTACATCTCCATTGCTGCCTTGAGGATAGGTTCATCAGTACCATCTTGTGACCCCAGGGATGGGGGGGAAAGGACAAAGTGGGACAAATTGAGAGAGTAGCATTGAAACATATATATTACCCTATGTAAAATTAGAGAGCCAGTGGGAATTTGCTGTATGATGCAGGGAGTCCAAATCTGGTGCTCTGTGACAACCTAGAGGCGTGGGTTGGGCTGGGAGTTGAAAAGAAGGTCCAAGAAGAAGGGGGCATACATTTACCTATGGCTGACTCATGTTGATATATCAACAAAACCAAAACCAATACAATATTGTAAAGTAATTACCCTCCAATTAGCAATAAACTTAAAACTTTTTAAAATTAAGCTTTTTTTTTTTTTTTAATGCTGAGATTTCTGAAACTTTAATGTGCTAAAGAGCAGAGTGATTTTTTCAGGAGTTAACTAGCATTAAGTGTTTCCCAAGCACACTTGACCATGCAATCCATTTATTCAATATATCATAGTGTATCATGAAAGATTTTATGATAATCACAGATTGCAAGCACAGTATGATAGCATCCAACTTTGAAAATTCACTGTATCTGTGCTTTATAAATGATCCTGCTTATTTTAATCTATCTAGGGAAGTATGAACATTTATTTGTTCGTTAATTCATTCAATAAGGATTACAGTACTTTTTATGTGCTAGGATGGTGCTAAGTGTTGTGAATATTTCAATGGATAAATATATTAACAATAAAAAATTTTGTCCCCTCATGAAACTTTATATATTAGTGCCAGGGATAGACAATAAGCAAATAATAACATATGAATATGTGCTATGGAGAAAAGCAAAGATACAATTCTGGATTAAATTTAGAGATTTGTTATAAATAAGTTTCTAATATTAGAATTTAGTGGCAGTGAAACTGATTTCTGAAGCTAGATAATAAAAGACCACACTGCTTTATTTGATTCTCTTTGAACGGTCACTCTCTGGTTGCTTTCTTATAGGATGTTTCCTCTGGAAACCCCTACTCTGGATATTCCAAGTCACAAGAAGAAGTCACATGTACGTGCTCTGATTAACAGTTACAGCTGTCTCAGCCTTTGAATCATTTCAGCCCAAGTATCCAACATGTCAGTGAAAATGCCCCCATACAACGTCAGGGCTCAGGTATGCAAGTTAGTCCCTGCCATTTGGAACTTCCTAATGGATGCTCCAGAAAAAGTAAATAAGCCATTCCTACTGTGCTCTGCCAATTCTTGACTTACAGAATCCTCAAGCATGACATGATTTTTGTTCTGTGCCATGCTGTTTTCGTTCAGTAGCTCAGTCATGTCCAACTCTTTGTGACCCCATGGACTGCAGCATGCCAGGCTTCCCTGTCCTTCACCATCTCCTGGAGCTTGCTCAAACTCATGTCCATGGAGTTAGTGATGCTATCCAAACATCTCATCCTCTGTTGTCCCCTTCTCCTCTTGACTTCAGTCTTTCCCCAAATCAGGGTCTTTTCTAACGAGTCACTTCTCCAAATCAGGTGGCCAAAGTATTGGAGCTTCAGCTTCGGCATCAGTCCTTCCAATGGATATTCAGGATTTATTTCCGTTAGGATTGACTGGTTTGATTATCTTGCAACCCAAGGGACTCTCAAGAGTCTTCTCCAACACTGCAGTTCAAAAGCATCATTCCTTTGGTGCTCAGCCTTCTTTATGGCCCAACTCTCACATCCATACGTGACTATTGAAAAAACCATGTCTTTGACTAGATGGACCTTTGTGGGCAAAGCAATGTCTCTGCTTTTGAATATGCTGTCTAGGTTTGTCATAGCTTTTCTTCCAATGAGCAAGCATCTCTTAATTTCATGTCTGCAGTCACCATCTGCAGTGATTTTGGAGCCTAAGAAAATAAAGTCCCTCACTGTTTCCATTGTTTCTATGCCATGAAGAGTGGTTTATTTAAGAGCAGTAAAATTTGTAACAAGGGTCATATCTCTATTCCTTAAGGTAACATCTGGGAAAATGGCCATGATTTGCTTCAAAAGGCACTTATATGTCACTTGTTGCCCAGTTTAGGTGGCAATTATGAGGTTAGATGTCATCTAAGAAAAGCTTAGTTTTTTATGCCATGGCAAGGGTAACTGAAAAGTTATACCTTGCTTTTGTGTCAACTATCAATGACTTGGGGACCCAAAACTTAAATGTGAATCTGCCTTTAAGGGCTTCTTAATAACAAGCACCAAGAGAGACTGATATAGGTTGGTGCAAAGGTAATTGTGGTTTTGCATTGTTGAACTTTGCCATTTGATATTGGAATACATTTTTAAATAAATGTGGTTATGTTATACATAATTTTAATGTACATTCATGGTTTTTGCTAATGACCTTATTACTTGCTATTTATTTTAAGCTAGGGAAATGATGTTAAACAAAAGGCAATTCAAGTGATTTTCTTATTTGAGTTCAAAATGGGTCATAAAGCAATGGAGACAACTCAGCATCAAACAGCACACTTGGCCCAGGAATCGCTAATGAATGTACAGTGCAGTGGTGGTTCAAGAAGCTTTGTAAAGGAGAGGAGAGCCTTGAAGATGAAAAGTGTAGTGGGCAGCCATTGGAAGTTGACAGTGACCAATCGAGAGGATCATCGAATCAGATCCTCTTATAACTCCATGGGAAATTGCCAAAGAACTCATCTCTAACTGTTCTATAGTCATTAGGCATTTGAAGCAGACTGGAAAGGTGAAAAAGCTTGATAAGTGGGTGCTTCATGGAGCTGACCAAAAGTCAAAAATTTTGTCATTTTGAAGTGTCGTCTTCTCTTACTCTATGCAAAAACAATGAACAATTTCTCTGTTGGATTGTGACTTTGACAAAAAGTGGATTTTATGCAACTGCTGATGACCAGTTTAGTGGTTGGACCAAGAAGAAGCTCCAAGGCACTTCCCAAAGCCAAACTTTTACTAAAAAAAAGGTTATGGTCACTGTTTGGTGGTGGTGCTGGTCTGATCCACTACAGCTTTCTGAATTCTGACAAAACCATTACATTTGAGAATTATGCGCAGCAAATCAGTGAGATGCACCAAAAACTACAATGCTTACAGCTAGCATTAGTTAGCAGAAACAGTCCAATTTTCCAGGAGAGTGCTGACCTCATATCTCACAATCAATGCTTCAAAGGTTGAATGAATTGGGCTACGAAGTTTTGCTTCATCCACCATATTCACCTGACCTCATGCCAACTGGCTACCACTTCTTCAAAGATCTCAATAACCTTTTGCAGGGAAAATGCTTCCATAGTCAGCAGGAGGCAGAAAATGCTTTCCAAGAGCTTGTTGGATGCTGAAGCATGGATTTTTATGCTACAGGAATAAACAAACATTTCTTGTGGGCAAAAATATGTTGATTGTAATGGTTTTTATTTTGATTAATAAAGCTGTACTTGAGTCTAGTTTATAATGATTTAAATTCACAGTCCAAAGCTGCAATTACTTTTGCACCAATCTTAGGTTGCCTACTTTTTAACTAACAGTGATTTAAAACACAGTATGAACTAAGATACTCACATAGGATTCTGCCTATCATATCAGTTCAGAAATCTCTATTGAGGAAGTTGTATTTTTCAGACACCATGAAATTGGAATGAGAGTTGTCTGATTTAAATAGCTAATGAAATTAAACTGTGATAAACTATCCATTCCCATAAGAGGCATGGACATCTTTATAGTACAAAATATTGAATTTAATTAACTGGCTACTACTTCTCTACATAGCATGAGGAATCACTAAAAATTTTGTTTCACTGTAGATTTTTTTTTCTTGTTCTATGATGATCCTTAAAATTTGAGAGATGCATATATTCTTAAAAATATCGTACTCACATTAGTTCTATTATCTTAAGATCTTTCTTTATACCTGAAAGCCCTTCTATCTCTTTAAGATGATTTTGAATATATCTTATCTCCTAGTTCATACCATTGATTCAATATTCAAATTCCCAATACTCTGGAAGCCAATTAAATCTTTGTTGAGAAGGGTGGTATATTTGTAACTACATGGAGTCTCATGAAGGTACTTTTACTAAAAGTCCAATGAAGGCAATAAGTAGGACAGAGTTTTCCAAATAAACCTGTAAAGCATTAATTTATATTTCACTTTAAAAGGGCATTAAAAAGCAGAGGCAACTCACAGAACATGAATATGATTTTTGATAATGGTGATCTTTATAATATGACTCATTCTAGTTTGAATGAAGGCCTTGGAAATTATTCTTAATGGCTTTAATGGCACCTTACAGCACCCACACTTCCCTTCTTACTGACCCCTACAACCAATCCAATAAACTTTCAAAAGCTTAAGTTAAAAACTTAAATTCTTCCTCTAACAGTGGAAATTTCCCTGCTACTAAAATGAAAATCAATATACTTATGCAATAATTTCATATATGAAGAGAATTCTGTAGCCTCCTATGTAGATTTTATAGTCATTATTAAGAAAGCATATGGTCTCTGAAGGACTTCAGCATCAACAGCCTGCAATTATGACTGTGTATATATTTATTTCCTTTTCTCCTTTGCTTTTTGCCTCTCTTCTTTTCACAGCTATTTGTAAGGCCTCCCCAGACAGCCATTTTGCTTTTTTGCATTTCTTTTCCATGGGGATGGTCTTGATCCCTGTCTCCTGTACAATGTCACGACCCTCATTCCATAGTTCATCAGGCACTCTATCTATCAGATCTAGGCCCTTAAATCTATTCCTCACTTCCACTGTATAATCATAAGGGATTTGATTTAGGTCATACCTGAATGGTCTAGCGGTTTTCCCTACTTTCTTCAATTTGAGTCTGAATTTGGTAATAAGGAGTTCATGATCTGAGCCACAGTCAGCTCCTGGTCTTGTTTTTGTTGACTGTATAGAGCTTTCTTTGCCCTGCTTCATTCCGCATTCCAAGGCCAAATTTGCCTGTTACTCCAGGTGTTTCTTGACTTCCTACTTTAGCATTCCAGTCCCCTATAATGAAAAGGACATCTTTTTTGGGTGTTAGTTCTAAAAGGTCTTGTAGGTCTTCATAAAACCGTTCAACTTCAGCTTCTTCAGCATTACTGGTTGGGGCATAGACTTGGATAACTGTGATATTGAATGGTTTGCCTTGGAGACGAACAGAGATCATTCTGTCATTTTTGAGATTGCATCCAAGTATTGAATTTTGGACTCTTTTGTTGACCATGATGGCTACTCCATTTCTTCTGAGGGATTCCTGCCCACAGTAGTAGATATAATGGTCATCTGAGCTAAATTCACCCATACCAGTCCATTTTAGTCATGTATGGACGTGAAAGTTGGACTGTGAAGAAGGCAGAGTGCCGAAGAATTAATGCTTTTGAACTGTGGTGTTGGAGAAGACTCTTGAGAGTCCCTTGGACTGCAAGGAGATCCAACCTGTCCATTCTGAAGGAGATCAGCCCTGGGATTTCTTTGGAAGGAATGATGCTAAAGGTGAACCTCCAGTACTCTGGCCACCTCATGCGAAGAGTTGACTCATTGGAAAAGACTCTGATGCTGGGAGGGATTGGGAGCAGGAGGAGAAGGGGACAACAGAGGATGAGATGGCTGGATGGCATCACTGATTCTATGGATGTGAGTCTGAGTGAACTCCGGGAGTTGATGATGGACAGGGAGGCCTGGCGTGCTGCGATTCATGGGGTCGCAAAAAGTCGGACACGACTGAGCGACTGAACTGAACTGATATTTTTATTTTCAAGCAGAATCTTCACCTTTGATTATCATAAATGAACTATTGCCTCTTTTGGCTGACATCCTAAAAGAAGAACAAATAAAAATTAAGGAGAAAAGAAATAGACATTTATGCAGCCTGTACGTCTCTCATAATCATAAAAAACCTGTTAAGAGTCAAATCCAGCAGATCATCCTGTCCATCATTTCAAATATATTGGGTTATTCTTTATTCAATGTGTTTAACTGTTCAGTAATTATCCTTTTATTTCACTTAGGGGTTCATTCTACAAAATAAGAATCCTTTTAATTAAGAAAAAGTAGACCTAGATTTTCAATATGAATTTTGTTGTTCTTAAAGTATGGTATTTTGAATACAATGGGATTGATATAATTACACAAGATTCAAGTAGCTTTTACAAAATACAGAAAAATAGGTTTTAAGAATTCTGTTCACATCAAACTTTCTTTGTTGTTTTGGTGTTTGATGAGGATGGAATGATCATAAGTCAAATTATCTATACACTGAACTTCTTTCAGGCACTCATTTTCCAAAATTCTATTGATTTCATTTTGAATGAAAGTTAGAGAGTTAACTTGTTTTTGTCTCCAGAACTGAGGCCTTTTCCAGGGAAGACTGGCTATTTGTCATGTTTATCCAGATTGAATCTGTGGGGAATACCAGGAGAAAAAAAATAAAATTGTAGTCTTAAAAAGAAAATAGTGAGGTTTCCCTGGTAATGACAGTTTCCCCGGCTCAGTGACAGAGTCTGCCTGCCAATGCAGGAGATGTGAGTTCCACCCCTGATCCAGGAGGATTCCATGTGCCGCAGAGCAGCAAAGCCCTGTGCACCACGACAGCTGAGCCTGGACTGTAGAGCCGGAGAACTGCAGCAACGGAGCCCCTGCACTGCAACTACTGAGGGGCTGAAGCCCACGTCCTAGAGCCCGTGCTCCGCCACAGGGAAGCCACCACAGTGAGAAGCCCGCGCGCCACATCTAGAGAGCAGCCCCTGCTCGCCACAGCTGCGGAAAAGCCCACGGAGCAACAATCCAGCACAGCCAAAAATCAATAAATAAACAAAATGACTTCAAAAAGAGAAAATAGATAATAGAGCTGGAGAAGCGTGATGGATGTGTCCTGAGTATGAGGAAGCACAATCTATTGGGAGGTGATTTTTGCAGTCTGAATACAAGAAAATCCAGAAAGAGATTTGGACTCCAAATTTAAAATAGGTTACAGTTGGAGGTTAGAATGAAAACTATAAACATCAGGAGGGTGTATGTGGCTGGTTTTTATACTGTACTGCCTTTGTGGTGCTGGGGCACGTCCATAAACTTAGAGAAAATTGTAGGGCCAGATGGCTGTAAGACAAAGCTGAAAAACACCTTAGTTCCCAAAACATTTTACTGTGAAAAGTGTCTCAGTTACTTATAATATTTCTTTAAACTTCAAGGATGCCTAATAAGGGCTTCTAATAGGTAGAAACCAATGCAGGGCCATTTTGGGGGTAAAGCTGCCTACTGTGTTCATTAACTCCTTTTTCAAATGGCTTTAGTGATGCAGCCTGCTCTCTTTCCTTCATGGCTACTGCATTATTTTCTCACTTCACTTATTAATTTTCAGCACATAGGTACTGAGAGCCTATTTTGGACAGGTACTGGGCAAGAAATGGATAAAAACATTCATGCTTTCTGTCTCTATGGAGTATAAATTCTAGTAAGAGAGATAGACATGAAATCGGGATCATGTAAAAAATGCAATATTTGTTATTTCTAGGAGTTGGCTCAATGTAAACTTGTTACATTTTGGATGAATAATAGTGAGTTAGCATTTATAAAGTGCCTATTCTGTGCTAGATACTGTGTTCACTACTTTACATTTGTCATACAATTTAATCCTTACAATATTTTATGGTATTATGAGATAGGTGGTTATCATACTTGTTTCCAGGTGCAGAAATCCAGACCTAAAAGAAGTTAAATAATTTTCCCAGGTGCACATGACTTGGAACAATAGCAGGCTTTAAGTTTATAGTAAGGAGAATAACAGCTCTCCCTTCTCTCTCCTCCCTTTCCCGACCCTGCTTTCCAAGGACAAAGCTATCAGAATTGGAACAACGCTTAAGCTATAGCTGGTTAGTACCTTGGATAGCTCCCAGGGTACAGTTCCCAGATGAAGTTCAAGGCCTCCTTGGGTCTTTTATGCTCAGAGCTTTCCAACTACTTGCTAGAGTTTGCCTTCTACCTTTCACCCTTCCATGTTAAATATCTCTGGATATTAAAGAGGCTCAGTCAACTTAGTAATTCACTCATCAACATTTATTTCAGAAAATGCTATAATGAAAGGGCTGCTGCTGCTAAGTCGCTTCAGTTGTGTCCGACTCTGTGCGACCCCATAGACGGCAGCCCACCAGGCTCCCCCATCCCTGGGATTCTCTAGGCAAGAATACTGGAGTGGGTTGCCATTCAGAAGAGGTATATATGGAGGCAAATATGCCAGTACAGTGCCTGTGATGAGGATGCTTTCTCCTCAGTTTTCTCCAGTACCCCTCTGCAACCCAACATACATATCATCCATTTGAAGAGAAAGACAGAGGTCTTTAGCTAGTAAGGTATTATACAGATATCTAATGACCCCAGGAGCTCTGACAGAGTCATAGTAACACAATTTGAACAGCTAATTGGGAGTCTAACCAACAAGGATTAAAAGTGGAAATTTAAAGTAATTTAACAACATGGGGTATAATTGGTTTCTTTTGTGCTTTGCTTAGTTCAGCCAAAGATATGATGCAATCAAACATTTACTCTAAAATACAGGTTATTTTTCTTCACAGAACTACAATAAGCAATCTAGCCATATATATATATATAATATATATATATATATATAATTTGTTTATAAATGCTGATTCTGACCTTCTGATTACTTTTGTAGATAAAAAGGTCATTTTGTTGCTTCATCTGTAGTAGGAATAATGAGAGAAAAACGCCTGATTCATCTTTTCTATTTTTCTGAGGAAAAAATGCTGCCACTTTTTCTTTTCATATACACATAGTAGCTGTTTTGCCTCAAAAATTTCCCCCTAATTGATTAAGTTTCTGTATGTGTGTTTTTTCCAAACCCCAAACAAGAAAGGATTACCAAAGAATAATGTGTGGACTTCAACCTCTCTCTTCTTTGAGGTCACTGCTAAACCAGATGTGTGCTATCCATCTTTTATTCTATTCTATAATCCTATTGACAAGCTCTTGTATCTGTTCCTTATCACATTCAGGAGAGAATCCAGTGAAGCAACTTTGAAACAGTGGAAAAAAATAACAAAACCAGATCAAGAATCTCATGAAATGACATTTTAAGGAAAAATTAAAATCCCACATATTTTGAGTAGTCTAAAATATCTTGATTTTAGTGTGGAACCTTTACTACAATTGGGCAATAATACTAATAAAACCAATCTGCTTTACTTCATTTAATCCTTGCGAGAGAGAAGAAATTTTTGGTCTAATTTATAGATATGTTAACTGATGCTTATAGAATATAAACTCACTCAAAGCAGGTGAAGTATTATGACTTCCTTTCTGAGCTATTTCTACTTCACTAATATGTTTCATCTGTAATAAAACTACATTATCTTTTTAAACATGAAATAGAATATCATAAATTAAATTGTGAGGCAAAAGCAATAACCAAACCCCAAATCAGCATTAAATACTCAAGTGTTTATAGTTTATAATGTGCCACTTATTATAAAACTAAATTTTAAAATGTAGACTAATGTGGAGAAATTCTTTATTGAATTACAGAAAAACATGTTGCCTTTATGTTAACATGAGCTACATTAAAAACATATTATTGATTAAAAGATGCATTTCCATCATAAATACAGATAATTTATAGTCAACTGTTATTAAATAAATGAAAATTTCTAACATTCTTTCAATATTCTTTTAAAATGGTTAAAGCGAGTCTTTAGAGTGTTTTACACTATTAATTTTTTTAGTATATCTATTCACATACTTTAGTGCAAAAGTATTTGTATCTGTGAGCAGATTATAAAGCACAACTTAGGATATGAAAGCCAGAGAAGTTCCCAAGGTTACAGAATAGAAAGACCTTGAGTTCACTTGCTGTCATGGATGCACCAAAATTGCAACTATTTACAGAACAATTACTGAAGAAAAAGATCAGAACCTACCATAACAGGTGTTTTGCAAGTAAAGATGGGCTTTCCAGGTAGCGCTAGTGGTAAAGAACCCACCTGTCAATGCAGGAGATATAAGAGATGCAGGTTCATTCCCTGGGTTGGGAAGATCCCCAGGAGGAGGACATGGCAACCCTCTCCAGTATTCCTGCCTAGAGAATCCCATGGACAGAGGAGCCTGGTGGGCTATAGTCCATAGGGTCACAAAGAGTCAAACATGCCTGAAACGACTTAGCATGCACAAGTAAAGCTATAAAGAAGGAAACAAAAGGTAGGATGGGTGGAGTCACAGTATAGTCAAGAACCATAGCTCTAGGTAGAATTCCCAAATAGGAGAAAAATTATATAAGCACAGTTTCTCCTAAGAGGCAAAGGGTTTGAGCTGACATTGGGCTCCCCAGTCTGGGAGTCCTGCACTGATAAGATGAGCCCCCCAGAACATTTGGCTTTGAAAGCCAATACAGTTTACTTTTAGGGGAGCCAGAGGGCTGTGGCTAGCAGAGACTCCTCTTGAAGAACTCACATAAAATCCTACAAGATCCCAGACCTTGGGCAAAAGCCTTAATTTGAAGGGATCTGGGGTCAGCCATACTTCCTGGTCTTGGAGGGTCTCCTAGAGAGGCAAGAGGCAACTGGAGCTCATGCTAGAGACATAGGCACTGGCAGAAGCTACTTCAGGGGGCTTGATCTACCATGAGGACACTGGTACTAGCAAGAGCTTCTTTGGAGTCCTACCTCTAGCTTATTAACCTTGGGACCCAGCCCTGCCCCCACCCACCAGCCTGCAGACACCACCGCTTGGACACCTTAGGCCAAGGAAATAATTGCATTGACACATAGCTTTCCCCACCAGCAGACAGGCTGCATTAAAACCACTGAGCCCACAGTTGCCCCTGGACATGGCCTTACCAACCAGAGGGCTCAGGAACTGACACCACATGCTAGTATGTGGGAACTAGACCTGGGAAGCCAGAGGCCTGTAACCAGAGACTCAGGACCCAGGTCTACCCACCAGTGGGCAGGCACCAGCCCCAGGACAACTACACACCCACAACCTGTTATGGCAGGATCCAGCCCACTGACCAGAAGGCCAGAACCAGCTCAGGGACTGGCAGGGCCCCAACCCATCAGTTGGCCAACACANAGAGGCCTGTAACCAGAGACTCAGGACCCAGGTCTACCCACCAGTGGGCAGGCACCAGCCCCAGGACAACTACACACCCACAACCTGTTATGGCAGGATCCAGCCCACTGACCAGAAGGCCAGAACCAGCTCAGGGACTGGCAGGGCCCCAACCCATCAGTTGGCCAACACAACCTTTGGACACTTGAAGCCCAGCACACAGCTCTGCCCACCATTGGGCCAGCCATTAATCCTAGGACTTGCCTTCACCCACTCCTGGGCAGACATCAGCCCTGAGATCTCCTGGGTTCCAATTCCACCCATCAGTGAGACAACACAAGCCCTGGGGCTCCCCAAAGACCTGGAACTAGTTACCCCACCAATCAGTGGCAGGCAGCTTCTGTACAAGGCAGGGCCTGGCAACCAAACAGAGCAAGAGCCAGCCATGCCTACCACACTGCCCACAATAGTCAACCTGCCACAGCAGAAAAGTCCATGCAGTCCCCAAAGGGGGCACCCCTAGAGCATGCAGCTCTGGTGACCAGAGAAGATGGTGCCACTGCGATGCATAAGGGGAGTCCTACAAAAAAAGCCGTTTCTCCAAGGTCAAGAAACAAAAGCAACTTACTAGATACACAGAAATTAAAACAGCTTGATAGAAAAAATGAAGGGACAGAGAAACATGTTCATAATGAAGGGACAAGATAAAACCCCAGAAAAATTAGTGAAGTGGAAATAGGCAATTTACCTGAGAAAGAATTCAAGGCAATCATGATAAAAGTGATCATAAGACTCAGAGAAAGGATGGATAAACAGAATGAGAAGTCAGGATTACCCTTCCCACTCCCCCTGGGCAGCTTGGCTGATCAGTCATGGTCACGGCCATAGTCACCAACCAGAGTTGCTGGCTCTGCAACTTCTCAAAGGCTGGTCACAGCTCCTTTCTTTGTATCTGGCACTGGTGTCTCCAGCCTACCCCAGAAGTTAAAAGTTTTTAACAGAAAGAAAGCATTAACCATTAAATAGAGATGAAGAAAGCAGCAACTGAAATGAAATATATACTAGATCGAGTTAAGAGTAGATTCATTGACACAGATGGATCGCTGAGCTGAAAGACAGAGTAACGGAAATCATGAAAACTCAGCAGAAAAAAGAATAAAAAGAAAGGGCAGTTTGACAGATCTCTGAGACAACATCGAGCATACTAACATTTTCATTACAGGGATTCCAAACGGAGAAGAAAGAGCAAAAGAGACAGAGAACATATCTGAAGACTCATAGCTAAAACCTTTCCTAAGCTGGGAAAGGGAACACACATATAAGCATAGGAAGCACAAGGTCTCAAACAAGGTCAACCCATGGAGGACCACACCAAGACAAATTGTAGTTAAAATGCCAAATATTAAAGAGAATATTAAAAACAGCAACAAGTTACATATAAGGGAACTCCCAAAAGCCTATCAGCTGACTTTTCAGCAGAAACTCTGCTGGCCAAAAAGGCATGATATATTCAGACTGATGAAAAGGAAAAACCTGAAACCAAAAATATTTGGCAAGGTTCTCATTCAACTTTGATGGGAAGACCAAACATTTTGCAGATGAGTAAAAAGCTAAAAGAGGTAAGTACCACCAAAACAGCTTTATAAGAAATGTTAAAGGGACTTCAAGAGAAAAAGAAAAGGCCACAATTAGAAACATGTAAATTATGAAAGAAAAAAAGCTCATTGGTAAAGGCAAACATATAGTAAAGGTAAGAAATTAACCACATAAAAAGCTAGTAGAAAGGTTAAAAGACAAAAGTAGAGAAATCATCTGTTAAGCAGTTGAGGGATACACACAAAAAATAGATATTAGTAAATCATGATGTCAAATATAGTAACTGTGAGGAAAATGAAAGTGAAAGTCATTCAGTCTTGTCTGACTGTTTGTGACCCCATGGACTACAGTACATGGAATTCTCCAGGCCAGAATACTGGAGTGGGTAGACTTTCCCTTCTCCAGGGGATCTTCCCAACCCAGGGATCAAACCCAGATCTCCTGCATTGCAGGTGGATTCTTTACCAGCTGAGCCATAAGGGAAGCCCAAGAATACTGGAGTGGGTAGCCTATCCCTTCTCCAGGGGATCTTCCTGACACAGGAATTGAACTGGAGTCTCCTGTGTTGCAGGCAGATTCTTTACCAGCTGAGCTACCAGGGAAGCCTGATCGTGTGGGGAGGAAATTAAAAATGCAGAGAGGTTAAACTGTGTTTGAAATTGACAGCTCAGCAACTGGGACTTCCTTGGCAGTCTGTGGTTAGGACACTGTGCTTCCACTTCAGGAAACACAGGTTTGATCCTTTGTTGGAGCTAAGATCTTACATGCTGTGTGATACATACATAGAGAAAAAGAAAGAAAAAACAGATCAGCAACTTAAAATAATAATAATCATATATTTATATGACTTGATTAAATTTAAAAGGTTTTGCACGGCAAAGGAAACCATTGACAAATGAAAAGAATGCTTAATGAATGGGGAAAAATACTTGTAAATTTCATGATGTGTAAGGGATTTTCAAAATATATGAAAAACTCATATAACTCAATATAAAAAATCTAATTAAAAACTGACAAATGCACAGAAGACCTGAGTAGACAGTTTTGCAAAGATAGCAGACACAAACCTGAAACGATGCTCAACATCACTAATTATTAGAGAAATGCAAATCAAAAGAACAATAAAATATCACCTAACACCTGTCAGAATGGCTATCGCCAAAATGACCACAATAATAAATGTTGGTGATAATGTGGAGAAAAGAGAACTTTGTACACTGGTGGTGGGAATGTAAATTGGTGCAGCCTCTGTGGAAAACCGTATAGAGGTTTCTCAAAAAACTAAAAATGGCACAATCATATGAACCAGCAATTCCATGGCTGGACATATATGGGAAAAAAACACTGATGAAAAAATACATGCACACCAATGTCATAGCAGCATTATTTACAATAGCCAATGCATGGAAGCAATCTAAGTGTCTGTCAATAGATGAATGGACACATAAGATGTAACAAAAACACACACAATGAAATACTGTTAAGCCATAAGAAAGAATGAAATTTTGCCATTTGCAACAAAATGGATGGACCTGGAAGATATTATGTTTATATCAGAGAAAGTTTATATATACTTATATGTTATATATATATATATATATATATATATATATATGTTTAAAGTCAGAGAAAGCCAGATGCTGTATGTTGTCACTCATATGCAGGATCTAAAAAATCAAATTCGTGAATAACACAAAAATGTAATACATTCACAGATACAGAGAACAAATTAGTGGTTACCAGTGAGGAGAGGGTATAGGGGAGGGGCAAGAAAAGGGTAGGGAATATAGGAGTACAAACTATTATGTATAAATAGATAACACAAAGATATATTGTACAGTATAAGGAGTATTGCTAATATTTTATAATAAATACAAATGGAGTATAATCTATAAACATTTGAGTCAGTATGTTTTACACCTGAATCTAACATAATATTCCAGTGCAATGATACTAATAATTTTGATTTTAAAAGTTATAAAGTCAATAAAACATATTTCTGTGTTACCAGTTTAAGGTTATTGCTGAAAATGATCATTGCTACTGAGCAACAGTGATTATATAAGAGAAAGTCAGCATTGTGCATGTCAAATTTAAAACTGACACAATCTTGGTTTTGCTCACTTAAATTAATCATGAGGAATATTTTTTTTGTCAGTCTGAACTTATCCAAGGGTTTTCTCCACTATAAAATAGCTGTTTTAAAATATTGTATCCTAAATCATTTTTCATAAAATATTAAGAAATATATACAAAATTGTATATGTTCTGCATTAATAACCTTGTCAAATCTCAAAAGCATTCAAACACTAGAAGAATAATTATTTTTAAATATTGATATAGTCTCATTTTGAAAAAAAAGCCAAAAAATTCATCAAAGTACAAAAAGGGAAAAATACATTCAGACTTTCATTACCCAAATACGATATATAATTAGTAGTGCACCATATTACATTTTTCCCTATGTGTGCATGCATATTTTTTTGTATGGATGGATAGGGTTTTGATTAAGATTGTTTTCAACTGCAAGTTACTGAAAGCTAAATCAATAGTGGTTTAAGTAAATACATAACAAGTTAGAGATGGTACAGTGCTTCAGTGATGAAATAAAAACTGTATCTTTTTGCTGTGTTATTATTAGTATGTTCTTTTTTTGCCCTGTGGTGGTAAAATGGCTATTTTACATCCTGGCATCTATTCAAGGCATGAACAAAAGGCAATGTGGCCAGAGATGTGCATCTCCTTTAGTATCAAAGAAGCAAACACTTTTCCAGGCAAATCTCATCTCCAGCAGATTTCTGTTTGAGACTCATGAACCAGAACTATGCAACAATTCCATTCCTAAATGGTAATGAAGCTGAAAAAGTGAGGAATTAGCTTGTAGCCTTTATAAGAAAAGATTTTAAGGAAGAAATATTTTTAATAAAAAATCCATAAAAATGAAATCATTTTTAATCTTGCTATTTTAAAGTAAAATATTTTAAATTTAGTTTTACAGAAGGAAAAACCCAGAGAGCAAAAGTCAAGGAAATATTGAACTTTTTCATAAATATATTTTCACTAAAATTCTTATTATTTTTTAAAATGTACTTGTAGGGTTAGAAAAAGTCAATGAAAGCTATTAACAGGTTTATATCATTATGTTTTTTAAACACCATATTTAATTTTTTACTGAACTGATTAACTTATGATATAAAATAAATTACCATAAGTTTATGTCACTCATAGCTTGATTTGTAAATTTATATTAATTGGCAGCTTTACATTGTTAAGATATTGAAAATTTACTTTCTTTTTATAATTGTAACTCCACAGTTACATGTTCAAATTGATCAATGGTTTATCCAGACATTGTATGATGACTTTTCCCTCACATTTATTTACCTTTGACTCTTAATTACCTTGATTACTTGATGGAACTTTAAAAAAAATTTACACATTCTTAGATGTTGAATTCTCCAAGTTACTTGCTGCTGCTGCTGCTGCGTCGCTTCAGTCGTGTCCAACTCTGTGCGACCCCAGAGACGGCAGCCCACCAGGCTCCGCCATCCCTGGGATTCTCCAGGCAAGAACACTGGAGTGGGTTGCCATTTCCTTCTCCAATGCATGAAAGTGAAAAGTCAAAGTGAGTCA
This sequence comes from Cephalophus harveyi, assembly GCA_006410635.1. Classification (NCBI taxonomy): domain Eukaryota; kingdom Metazoa; phylum Chordata; class Mammalia; order Artiodactyla; family Bovidae; genus Cephalophus; species Cephalophus harveyi. The sequence continues at coordinate 14,130 of SJYT01025009.1, read as the reverse complement.
CTCAGTCGTGTCTGACCCTCAGCAACCCCATGGACTGCAGCCTTCCAGGCTCCTCCGTCCATGGGCTTTTCCAGGCAAGAGTACTGGAGTGGGCTGCCATTGCCTTCTCCGTCCATAGACACTAGGAACTCTAAATGCTGAAAATAATGAGGCCCAAGCTATAAACAATGCACACTAGTTTTATTTCAAGGAAATAAAATTAAGGTTGAACGTGTCAAAAGATACTAGGAAAAACTTTTTAAACAGAATTATGATCAGGCAAATCCTGCTGGGGTTGGGGGGGAAGTGATGACAATGTTCTATTTCTTTTACTCTGTGGTTACATTAAACTGTATTTTCATATTTCATGAACTTTTCTAAGTTATTTCACAATTTTTAAAAGGCTTAAAAATGTACAAATATTCAAGCTAAAAATATTCTTGATACCTTGCAAGAAAAGTAAGTCTTGGTCACATCTTTCAAGTGAACATCTCTCACTCTCTCACATCAGATGAAGGTTTATAATAGGGAAATTACTTGATATAAATACTTTTATATTTATCATATAAGGTTAATTAATAGCAAATGTTAAGAACCCAGTGTTAAATTTCCTTTTCAAAAATTACTGAAAATAGTGTGTGTGTGTGTGTGTATGTACATCCCATTAGGAAACACCATGAAATTGCTATGTTTTATGGTGATTTCTTTCTTTAAAAGAAAAATAGATACAACTCCCACACTATAATTCACTGGTTTTTAGTATGTTCACAAGACTGTGTAGACATCACTATTACCTAATTCCAGAACATATCATCACCCCAAAAAGAAACTGTCATACCCACTAGCAGTCTCTCTCCATTCCCCACTTCCCGCATTTCCTGGAAGCCACTACTCTAGTTTTTTTCTACAGATTTGTTTTGCAACTCCTTCTGGAATCATATACACCTGTAACTTTGTGTCTGGCTTCTTTCACTTGGTATAACATTTCCAAGTTACTTAGCCTTTGATATTTCAAGAAATTGCCGCAGTCACCCTGATCAGTCAGCACCCATCAACACTGAGGCAAGACACTCCACCAGCAAAAAGATTATGACTTCCTAAAGGCTCAGAGGATAGTTAGCATTTTACATCAATAAATTAGATGGTAAAGAATCCACTTGCAGTGTAGGAGACCTGGGATTGATACTTGAATCAGGAAGATCCCCTGGAGAAGGGCATGGCAACCCACTCCAGTATTCTTGCCTGGAGAATCACATGGACAGAGGACCCTGGTGGGCTACCGTTCACAGGGTCGCATACAGTCAGACACACTCACTAACACACTAGAACACCATATATTTTTTAGATACAATTCTATGGCACACGTGATGGACTTCAGTACAGTGTAAACATAACTTTTATATGCCTTAGGGAAGCAGATTATTTGTCTGACTCCTTTTACTGCAGTATTCATCATTTTTGGTGCTCTGGGGCCAAATGCACAATATCTTCAAGGTATGTATGCCTATATCTATTCTTTGCTTTTATGACTAACAGCCAGAGTGGCTACTTGTAATATTTTCACTCATAGCATAAGCATTCCTACTTGTCTTTGGGCATTGTATGTTGCTCTGAAGAAATTTGGGTTAGCCTGATTATTATTATTTTCTTTATTTAGATGAATTGCCCTTTTGCTTGTATTCTTGGAAATAGGTAGCTACTTTTAAGTAATCAGTGGAATATAAGAGTCAAATTATGTTGTTTTATGGTATTTGTTCTCAAACTGCTTTACTTTCATTTAATGCTCATAGCAAGCCCATAAAAGAAATATTATCTCTGTCTTTTATAAGACTAAAATTCAAACAATATAACTGACTTTTCTAGTTCTTGGAGGTAATTTTAAACTAAAATTACCCCTCCCGCCCCCCCCCCCCAAAAAAAAGAGTAACTCCAGATTCAGTGCTCTTTCTACTATATGGCTTTGTATCATGATTATGAAAAGACTGTTTCTGGTTGACATCTCTTCTACCTTTTGTGATTTAGTCTTGGTAGGATGTATATTTCTAGGAATATATTTATTTATTCTAGATGTCCAATTTGTTGGTGTATAAATGTTCATAGTATTCACATGATTCTTTGTATTGTGTGATATTATTTTTAATTTCTACTTTTTCAATTTGTAATATTATTGATTTGAGTCTTTTCACTTTTTTTCTTGATTCTTCTAGGTAAAGTTTCATCATTTTTTTAAATCTTTTCAAAGAACCAACTCTTGGCTCTATTAATATGTTCCATTATTTTTCTAATCTCTGTTTATACCTGTTCAAGTTTAGTTCCTTCCTTCAGCTAACCTCACCTCTTTTGTTCTTTTTCTAGTCAAAGAGTGCCTCCATCTGTACCCCAACTCCCTTCTCTGTATCTGATTCCCATAAGCTGAATTCTGAAGATTCTCCCAGTGATCCCTCTGAGATGAGATCCAGAGTAGGACTCCCACAAAACATCTCACTATGCTGAGGAAGCTAGATGTCCACCTTGTGTGTGTATGTGGGGGGCGGGGGTGGCATTTCTCCATATATATACTGGAGAAACTCTAAGCCTGGGGAAGCCCTCCTTGGTGCCGCAGCTGTGCCATTTTGAAGAAGGGGTGACACCGACAAAGTGTAGCCACTTCTGTTACTCTTCCTATTGGGTCCCTCTTGGTCCCTGATATCCAGAAATGCGCTTTAGCATTACCTTCGAGTTCTGGGATTTTCACACTGGCATCTTATCTATGGATAGTTGCTACTTCATCTTTGACAAGAAACAACTAACATTGAAAATGACATCACCCCTATGTTAACTATTTTAAAGAAAGAAGCAGCTGTACTTAATGAGAAATAAGGAAAATCTGTCCTTGGGTTAAAATGCATGGTGTTAAAATGCGTGGTGGATAACAGTTTGTAAATCAATAAAAATAATTTAAATATATTTCTAGAAAAACTTTTCTTATATTTGTATATAAAAATAAAATACTGAGTTAGTAACTTTTCTATGTGAGTGCTAAGTTGCTTCAGTCATATCTGACACTGTGTGACTCTATGTACTGTAGCCTGCCAGGTTCCTCTGTCCATGAGATTCTCCAGGCAAGAATAATTGTCATGCTCTCCTCCAGGGGATCTTTCCAACACAGAGATTGAACCCACGTTTCTTACATCTAACCTGCATCGACAGATGGGTCATTTACCACTAGCACCATATATCTTAATGGAAGGAAATAAATCAAGAAACACCTGTAGACTGTACGGTAGCCAGGTAAAATATATGTTATTATAACAGCAATGGTTCAGATAGCTTCATAATTTTTAATGATTATTCTTTTTATCAATATATCATATATATCATTGATATATCATATCAATATATCAATATATATATGCTTTATGGAAAGTTCATTAAGTTTTCAGTTATTATGAGACTTTACTCTGGGAATTCACATCTTATTCAGAGGGTATATTTTGCAGAACTAACATGTTGCTTATTCTTTTCTTGAAGTTGGAAAAAATAATAATCAGGGATTAAGAAAATAAAGAACATTATATTTAAAAATAGAGGCTGGATAATTTTAATTCAGTTCCATTATTTTCCTGTGCATTGGTGGAGCTTCAACTTTATGTAACTTTTCCTAAATGGCATGGTAGTCAATAATTTCCATTTTTATTAGAAACTAAAATAAGAGGGTGAGAGAAAATTCAGCTAATCTGCAGAATGATAACAGCGTTGTGTCTTTTTTCCCATCCCTTTTCTGAAACAGACAGTCACAGAAAGTTGGAACTGGAAGGAAACCGAGAGGGCAGTTAATAACCCCCTCCTCCCATCCTTTATCTAAAAAGAAACAAAGATTGATTGCTTAGTGGAGCTAAGAAAATGAGTTAAGTTTCTTCAGTTCTATTCAAATGCCAGTTAGGACTGAAACACCATAAGCTGGTTGAAGAAAGATGAATTACTACTGCTGGTTCAGGCCACAGTCAACATCTAGAAGTCCTGGGAGGTTGTTGTTGTTGTTCAGCCTCTCAGTACTGTCTGACTGTTTGCAACCCCATGGACTGCAGCACGCCAGGTTCCTGGTCCTTCACCATCTCCCGGAGCTTGCTCAAACTCATGTCCATCGAGTCAGTGATGCCATCCAACCATTTCATCCTCTGTCGTCCCCTTCTCCTCCTGCCTTCTCTTTCCCAGCATTAGGGTTTTTTCCAGAGTCAGCTCTTTGCATCAGGTGGCCAAAGTATTGGAGCTTCAGCTTCAGCATCAGTCCTTCCAGTGAATATTCAGGGTTGATTTCCTTTAGGATTGACTGGGATTTTGATCTCCTTGCAGTCCAAGCGACTCTTAAGAGTCTTCTCAATACCACAATTCAAAAGCACCACTTCTTTGGCACTCAGCCTTCTTCATGGTCCAACTCTCACATCCATACATGACTACTAGAAAAATCATCATTTTGACTATATAGACCTTTGTCAGCAAATAATGTCTGTGCTTTTTAATACTCTAAGTTTGTTATAGCTTTTCTTCCAAGGAGCAAGCATCTTTTAATTTCATGGCTGCAGTTACCATCCTCAGTGATTTTGGATGCCAAGAAAATAAAGTCTGTCACTGTTTCCATTGTTTCCCCATCTATTTTTCATGAAGTGATGGGGCCAGATACCATGATCTTCTCAACTGAAAGGCTGAGCAGCCTATATTCCTGCATGAAAAGTTAATTGGAAAACGAGATGGAAGCGAGATACAAGTGCAAGGAAGTAAAAGACTGTGCTGGCTTATTCTCTGTCACTCTGCCCTTTCATTTCCATCAGATAGATGGTGGCTACCTTAGCTTTTGTCCATCTTTTCTGTTGTTGTGGATAAATGTATACCTCACTGCTGCTGCTGCTGCTGCTAAGTTGCTTCAGTCGTGCCCGACTCTGTGTGACCACATAGACGGCAGCCCGCCAGGCTCCCCCGTCCCTGGGATTGTCCAGGCAAGGACACTGGAGTGGGTTGCCATTTCCTTCTTCAATGTATGAAGGTGAAAAGCGAAAGTGAATTTGCTCAGTTGTGCCTGACTCTTCGCGACCCCATGGACTGCAGCCTCCCAGGCTCCTCCGTCCATGGGCTTTTCTTGGCAAAAGTACTGGAGTGGGGTGCCATCACCTTCTCCAGTGTACCTCACTACTTTAGGCCAGAAGACACATTAGTGACAAGAAGGACTTAATCCTTATTTGACAGAACTCTACTCAATGCTATTAATAACCTATAAGAGGCACAGTGGTAAAGAATCCATAATGTGGGAGAATCAAGAGACTCAGATTTGATCCCTGGGTCAGAAATATCCCCTGGAGTAGAAAATGACAACCCACTCCAGTATTCTTGCCTAGAAAATCCCATAGACAGAGGAGTCTAGTGGGCTGTAGTCCATGGAGTTGCAAAGGGTCAGACACGACTGAGTGACTTAGCAACTGAACGTGCTTGTATAACTGAATCACTGAGTTGTACACCTAAAATTAACACAACATGGTAAACCAATTATACTTCAATTAAAAAAAGAAAAAAATGGTGTCTTATTTTTGCTATTTTAATACAATCTGATTATAATAATGGGGTGTCTTCATGTACAAAATCCTATTCATCTTCCAGATCTGTCTCATATATGCATTCTGCAACTACAGATTCAGTAAACCTCAGATCATATACGATTATGCTTGGTTGAATCTGTGGATGCAGAATTTGCAGATTCAGATTATGGGACTTGAGTATACATGGATTTTGGTATTGTGGCAGTTTCTGAAACAGACCTCCCACTGAAAGATGGTTGCACTACAATAAGTTAGTGTAAATTCATGAGGTATAAAATATATATATATATATAAATTTATGTCATTGATAATTATAAGTATACATTATATTGGGCTTCCTTGATGGCTCACACAGATGACTCAGTAAAAAGTCTGCCTGCAATGCAGGAGACCTGGGTTTGATCCTTGGGTTGGGAAGATCCCCGGAGAAGGAAATAGCAACCCACTCCAATATTCTTGCCTGGAGAATCCCATGAACTGGGGAGCCTGGCAGGCTACAGTCCATTGGGTCACAAAGAGTCAGACATACATTATATTATAATAGTTCTGTCAACCTTCACAGCTTGTCTTTCATGAAGCTTCTCTTGAAACTAAATAACAGAGGAAGGAAAAAGAAGTTGAGATAAAAGATAACATAGTCTAAATTTAAGCTTAGAGGGGCACGTAGTTATTGAAGCCCAGAGACATCACTGCTTTAAATTGATGGGCAATGGGTAAACACAGGTAAATAAAGAAAATTCAATTTACCCAATCTTAGTTCTTCTTTAAAGTGATATTCGTTTATGTTATTTTCCAGTGCCAGGTAAAAATTAATATGACTTCCACCCCCACCCAATAAAGTAGGTCATATTCTCCCTTGGGGTCTACTTGTTGTTGTTTTTGATTTATTAGACCCAATGAACTTTGGCACCAACTAAGGAATTGATTGATCTGGCATTACTTTAGTCGCTCCTTGCTTTCCAGTTATTTGCTATCATTTTCTAGCTATGAAATGTAAAGCTAGCCAAGTAATCTGCCTCTTAACCCAGTCACTTTAGTTCCTGGGCTGAATCCAGTCCCACACATGGACGAAAACAAATCGCATTTGAATTCTCAACCAAGGGAAATGTCTTTCTGGTGTGATCCAGAAGAGTTCTGAATAGCAAAATTGTGTTATGAGTAAGGTTTGTTAATATCCAACGAGTCTGGCAGGGTGTCACTTCTTAGTGCCCCATGAGGGGGCTTGTGAGTGTAAAGTAGGATCTTTTGCAAGACACTAAAGTTTATTAGTCGTATTTACTTACCTTATAAAACCAAAATTATTATCTCTCAATTGTTTTGAAGACAGCTGCAGCTAACATGTCTGTCCCTCTGGGTACTCTGAGACTTGAGTTATATTTTCTCAACTCTTTGGAACAGTTTAGACCCTGGCTACCACACTGCTATATTGCAGCAAACAGATTATTCAGAGCATATTATTATTATGATTCACCACACAGAGGGAACTTCAGATTTAAGAAATTTCCAACATCTTATAAAATGGAAAACCATAAAACAGTGGTGTAACCATCTCTGCTTTTACCAGGAAGGGACTATGTTGAATGGAGACTTGGATTTGACACACTAATTATTTTTTTGATTGGGAAAGTTGATTCTTTGAAGAGAACAGAATAGTCTGAATCTAAGAATATAAAAAGGGGGAACCCAACCTGCACATGGGGCTTCCCTGGTGGCTTAGAGGTTAAAGCATCTGCCTCTAATGCGGGAGACCCGGGTTCGATCCCTGGGTCGGGAAGATCCCCTGGAGAAGGAAATGGCAATCCACTCCAGTATTCTTGCCTGGAGAATCCCATGGACAGAGAAGCCTAGTAGGTTACAGTCCTCGGGGTCGCAAAGAGTTGGACACGACTGAGTGACTTCACCAACCTGCACATGGATTCAGAGACTCCAGTTTCCTTTTCCCATTAGGATACAAATATCATGTTGGTAGTTAACACGTGTGTCACGAATGTCCTATATAATGCAATGATGACTAATTGTAAAGTAACACATTCCACTTCATTTTTTATGTCCTTGTAGTATATATTCCTTTTTTCAAAAGTTGAATTTATTAGTATAGGTCAGGGGTTAAAAAACTTTTCCCATAGAGGGCCAGGTAAGTAAATATTTTAGATTTTTTGGCTGTACAATCTCTGTTACAAAAACTCAGAATTTGCTATAGTAGCTTAAAAGCAGCCAGTTCAGTTCAGTTCAGTTCAGTCGCTCAGTCGTGTCCGACTCTTCGCGACCCCAGAGACATTGTGTAAGTGGAGGTATGCACTTGTGTTTTCCTATTTTTTATGTCCCAGACAAGGAAGTGAATGAAGGTGGCCTGCTTTACACCCCTGGTTTACGGTTATTTCCAATTTTGACAAAAGGCCAGAGATCAGCTTCCTATGGTTCTTAATCTTTGTTATATTTTTAAAAATATACTAGAGCCTTAGAATCATATAGAATTATATTTTTGTACGACTTGATTCACCTGTGTAAAACTTGCAGCAGATTAATTATAAAGATTGTCTACTTGTGAAACATTTTGAGGTGTCTTAAGACTCAACTCTGGTTTTGGTTAACATATAAGTAATTTGACAGTTCATTTATTAATACAAATTATTCTAATATTATTTTCATAATTTTATATAATTTTAATATATTCTATATCCTGCAAATACTCTCCTATGAGGTATCTAAATACCTTCACATTTTCTCTGTTACTACATCAAACCTGAGTTTCAAATAGGAAGTTGTTTGTTAAGGTCTCTGCGAACATATTCATACAATGTCTGAATTGTTCCTGAATCACAGTGAGGAAACTTCCTTAACAATAGATAATTAGGAATTTTCATAGGCTAACTTGGAGGAGAGACTTGGAAAAGGTGGTTGCCTGGGCCATTCATCCTCTACTCACAGCTCTTTCAATATTAGATGTTATTATACAAAATAAATCAATTCATGTACTTTGCCCTAAAGTACATATTTGCCATCTTTGCTTTTTTATATATTCAGAAAGGCAAGTAGACCAATAAGTTTCCTTGGTTTCATCTGTCAGACTTCTGTTATTTAATCTACTTTTAATTTCCTCTCATTGTCTCTTTGTTACAATATAAATGGCTCATAATCAAATACTTTTTTAAAATTTGCCAATTGATATTATTTGACAATATCCTAGAATGTCAGAGGACAAAAGACTTAAAAGACATGTGTCTTCTCTCATCATTCACTGCAGGTTGTAAATATTATCCATAGATTCTTTCAAAAGGTTTTTTTGATGTGGATCTTTTTTTAATGCCTTTTATTGAATTAATTACAATATTGCTTCTGTGTTTTTTTGTTTGCTTGTTTGTTTTGGCCAATGGGATCTTAGCTTTCTGACCAGGGACAGAATCTGCACCCCCTGTGCTGGAAAGCAGAGTCTTCGCCACTGGACTGCTAAGGAAGTCCCCTCTATATAGTTTTAAACTTTTTTTCTATTGGAGACTCATGGGTATTTTACACTCATATTATTGCCAGCAAATAATAGGCAGAGAACTGTTACTTGGCTAACAGATTTAGCACATAGTAAGTCCTATATTAAAACAATTTAAAGAGATTACTTCTAAAAGTAGGCTCTCTATAACTACTGAATATTCGACTTCCATTCTTTTTGTATAGTGATATGGAATATTCAGAGTGACATGCATCCGCATTCTGAGTTTATTGAATTCAAGCACAGCATAAGGATTTTTCTTCAGCGAATGTTAATAAGAGGCAGAAAAATCCATGAAACTTATCACTTGTTAAGCTGTGGTTTTTCTGACTTTTTCAGTGTGCTTTGCATCTTTTGTTAGTAGTTTACTATATACTCTGTTAATTAAAGCAAAACAAGGACCTACCAAGGGACAGAAAGAGAGGAAAGAAACCATACTATATGGCTTAAATGCTTTAACAAGAGTCAATTTTCATTGTCCTTTTACTGATATCCAATGGTAGCCCAATAGGAGTGATTTAACTACACACAATACAGGGATTGCATTTTCTGTGTGTGCTAAGTAGCTTCAGTCATGTCCAGCTTTTTGCAATACTATGGACTGTAACCCACCAGTCTCCTCTGTCTGTGGGATTCTCCAAGCAAGAATACTGGAGTGCTTGCCATGGACTTCTCCATGGAATCTTCCCGACCCAGGGATTGAACTTGCTTCTCTTTTATCTCCTGCATTGGCAAGTAAGTTCTTTACCACTAATACCACCTGGGAAGCATTTTCTATAGATAAATTAAAAAAAAAAAAAATGAAACTGACTCTATATTTTTAAACACTACATTGTCCTGCCATCCTAAATAATGTCAATGATTAAAGTATTCATTACTCCCAATTTTTTGTTTGCCTAAACTCTAAATAGGGAGGGATTGCCAAACTATGCCCTATGGGCCATATCCAGCATATAAGATAATATCGTTTTATATATATAAAATGATATTATGTTATGTTGGTTAACCAACAATTGTGAATTTTTTTTTCTCTTTTTATATAACTACCCAGGCTTTCCAGGTGGCTCAGTGGTAAAGAATCGGCCAGTCAGTGCAGAAGATGCTGAAGACCTGGTTTTGATCCCTGGGTTGAGAATATCCCCTGAAGAAGGAAATGACGACCCATTCCAGCATTCTTGTCTGGAAAATTCCATGGACAGAGGAGCCTGGCAGGCTACAGTCCATGGGTTTACAAAGACCAACCCTGCGAATTACCTACAAACTATTCTCAGTTTTGCTTTTGGCCTGCAAAAAAGCCTAAAAGTTTTACTATCTGGCTCTTAAAAGAAACAGTTTGTTAACCCTTATTTTAAACAATTGTTGTGCTTAATGTCTCATTTCTATGTATGTAATATATAATTAACTTCAGATTTAGAAGGTTGAAATGAGCACATTTTGATTATTTATCTTTTAATAGCATTTCTACTTTGGGAAGAAATTGTAAAGAAGGCTCCCAACACCCAAGCTTACAGTAGTTTTGAGTAAGTTCATAATGATTTAGAACCATCTGAACTACCTTTGGGTCCTGTCAGTACCTCTAATCCTGTGGTACTACATGTTCTTATATTTAAGCATTTTAAGTAAACAATGATAGCACACTGATTGCAAATACAAACAGAACTACAGTTATTTCAATTGTGCCGTTCTCTGTAACCACAAAAATTTTTGCAAGCACCAATTAACTTTCAAGAGTGAAATGCAAAAATCTAAGATTATTCCCCAATGATTGATGATGGACAAAATACATGAAGAATATTAGCCATACAACAATAAAGTGTAAGGAAATTGGTATTTACAGAGAAAAAGGACACAAATATTAAAGAAAACTCTTATAAATGACAAAAGATGATCTTGCACTGCCAGAAGAAATAAAGACATTGAATGTAGTCATTGTTTTTACCAAAAGTTGAATGTTTTTTCCTAAAAAAGTGGACAAAATAATGTCAGTGTTTGTCATCATTGAATCTTTTCCTCTGATTTTTACAGGAGGAGAAGAAAATTTGGAAGTTTTTACAGGATGTAATCAAGATTTATGATGAGTTTTTCTGGTGAAGACATTTTAGTGAAACTTGTTCAAGTACAAAGGCATTTGAAAGCTGCTAGAACCAATCCTGATGAAATAAGGCTTTCAATAATATTGCAGATTCTGAAATTCAGTGTAAAATAGGGTTTTCAGTAATTTCTACCCAACTTGTTTTTAACACTTTTCTAACCTACTTATGTGTCTGGTGATTCATCAGTTAATTAAATAAACATTAATAAAAAAGTTTTTTTCTATCATCTGTGAATGAATATAGATGGACAAAAATCTGCTTGTATATTGCCTATCAAACGTGTAAAGAAAATCCATATTCATGACATCACTGATAATCACAATATTGTTACTATTTATTACTATGACAGCTCAATATATAGGTATAAGTTTTTCCTACTCTGTAAAAAATACATGAATTAAAAAGTTCTTTGCTACTTTAATTTTTAATTTAATTTAAAAATTTAAAATTTTAATTTATATTTTTAAAATTTTAATTAAAAAATCCCTTTCTACTATAATTTTTAATTTTACCTTTATTACTGGAATGGTTTTATGTATATATACATATATGTGATATAGATTAATATAGATATACAAAGTTAAATAAAAATAAAGTTTTGAAATCTGCATTTATTTTCTTCATATTATCATTTATTTATTATAGACAATATTTTTGTTGTATAGAAGAGGGAGCTCTTTAAAAATGAGATGTTTTATTTATCAAATATGCCAGCCTTGCCCCTGTCTTTTTGTGTTTAGAGACTATAAAAAGTCAACTCTTCTTAGCTTATACTTCTATTTACTGTTCCACCACAATTAGTAGCACTTTGAACTGCCTTATCATCTTGAACTTTTCCAAATATTTCCTCATTTTTTTTGTGGCCTACTAGATATAGGTTAGTGGCTTATTTACTTCTTTGACTGCTCATAATTTCAATTTTCATATTTAAAAATAGATTGCACAAAGAAAGCTGAAACAGTAGTTTCTTTTTTTTTTTACTGTCCATGTTTTCTCCTAAGAGTTTTTGTTGTTGTTGTTCTTTAAAAAAAAAAAAAAATGATCAGCCCTGGGATTTCTTTGGAAGGAATGATGCTAAAGCTGAAACTCTAGTACTTTGGCCACCTCATGCGAAGAGTTGACTCATTGGAAACGACTCTGATGCTAGGAGGGATTGTGGGCAGGAGAAGAAGGGGACGACCTGTCTCTTATACACATCTAGATGTGTATAAGAGACAGGATTAATATAGATATACAAAGTTAAATAAAAATAAAGTTTTGAAATCTGCATTTATTTTCTTCATATTATCATTTATTTATTATAGACAATATTTTTGTTGTATAGAAGAGGGAGCTCTTTAAAAATGAGATGTTTTATTTATCAAATATGCCAGCCTTGCCCCTGTCTTTTTGTGTTTAGAGACTATAAAAAGTCAACTCTTCTTAGCTTATACTTCTATTTACTGTTCCACCACAATTAGTAGCACTTTGAACTGCCTTATCATCTTGAACTTTTCCAAATATTTCCTCATTTTTTTTGTGGCCTACTAGATATAAGTTAGTGGCTTATTTACTTCTTTGACTGCTCATAATTTCAATTTTCATATTTAAAAATAGATTGCACAAAGAAAGCTGAAACAGTAGTTTCTTTTTTTTTTTACTGTCCATGTTTTCTCCTAAGAGTTTTTGTTGTTGTTGTTCTTTAAAAAAAAAAAAAAATTATTTTATTGAAGGATAATTGCTTTACAGAATTTTGTTGTTTTCTGTCAAACCTCAGCATGAATGAGCCATAGATATACATATATCCCCGCCCTTTTGCACCTCCCTCCCATCTCCCTCCCCATCCCACCCCTCTAGTTGATACAGAGCCCCTGTTTGAATTTCCTGAGCCACACAGCAAATTCCGTTGGCTATCTAGTCTGCATATGGTAGTGTAAGTTCCCACGTTACTCTTTGCATACATCTCACCCTCTCCTCCCATCCACCCATGTCCATAAGTCTATTCTCTATGTCTGTTTCTCCAAGCAGTGATTTCTTTTCTTCTGATGTTTCCTCTCACTGGATGGAGAGCTATTAGCAAGACAATTCTGTCTTCCCTCCATCTTCAGACTCCCTTTCTCTAGGATGGGGGAATTGAAGGACAAAGAGATGGGGTGGGAAGGAAGCTGATTGCTGAGTTTGGGAGTATTAACTGGGCATGTGTAATTCAGCCCATTCCTTTCCCCTTTTTTTCTGGAACCCAGACAGTGTCCCCCAGGGCAACCCTCTCTGTACCATTATTACTACAATTCTGCCAGTGCTGCTATAATTAAGAGAGTAAATTTGGTTAATTGTGATGCTCCAGATTAGGAAATCCGTTTGTCCTCAGAAATAAGTCTCATTCTCCAATATGATTTTAATGATTGTGAAGTTTTTGCCCCCAGGTGCTTTACTTGATTTTCTTACTTCCCAGTTGGTCTAGAACTTGAGTGGAGACAAGTGGAGACAGAAATGCTGTTTGCTGAGACTCCCCAGAGACCCATCAATGGCAAACAATAGTGTTAATTTTCTGGAATGCATCCCAAATGATATCATTTCAGCTTATAATTTTATACTGAGGGAATAGCACTAATGATAATAACACTGGGAAAATTCAAACATAGATGAGAAAATTTTGATTGATAATGGCAATGCAAATGAAATGGAACTTTATGAGAAACTTATCTGATAAGTGAGGAATTAGGTTAAATTGCTTCAAATTGACTGCTTAATGTCATTTTTAACCTATCACTATTTAATTAGGAGAAAGTGGAAGAAAAGCTATCTTAAGGTTGGTTCTACTGTAACTTAGGAGCAGTATGTTTAAAGATAAAATTTATTATTAAAATTTGTTTTCTAAATACTGAACTATTTGCCTTATATTTGAAATGTAATTAGGAAAATTTAAAAGAAAAACATAAGGACAATATCATTTTAGTTATATACCTCTGATATATTAATATATTTTTTCTTCTTTACATAAGTAACTTCTAGCTATGTAATGTAATAT
>SJYT01024986.1:45930-61379 GCA_006410635.1 Cephalophus harveyi | reverse complement strand
TTGGACTGTGAAGAAGGCTGAGCGCCAAAGAATTGATGCTTTTGAACTGTGGTGTTGGAGAAGACTCTTGAGAGCCCCTTGGACTGCAAGGAGATCCAACCAGTCCATTCTGAAGGAGATCAACCCTGGGATTTCTTTGGAAGGAATGATGCTAAAGCTGAAACTCCAGTACTTTGGCCACCTCATGCAGAGAGCTGATTCACTGGGAAAGACTCTGATGCTGGGAGGGACTGGGGGCAGGAGGAGAAGGGGACGACTGAGGATGTGATGGCTGGATGGCATCACGGACTCGATGGACATGAGTGTGAGTGAACTCCGGGAGATGGTGATGAACAGGGAGGCCTGGCGTGCTGCGATTCATGGGGTCGCAAAGAGTCGGACACGACTGAGCGACTGAACTGAACTGAACTGAACTGAAGACCATCAAATGAGGGCTTCTCTGATGCAGGCATTTGAGAGGTTAATCATATAATCATGTCAGCCAAGATGAGGAAGTGCTAGGATAAGTGAGAAGGGAACAGGAGAGGATTAGGAGTAGAGGAAGATATAGAGGGAAGGACAGAAGGCCTAGGCATTTTTATTGCCAACTGGGAGTAGTAGAATATTCTATTATCCCTCCTGAGTAGGATAATTAGTGACCTGAAGCAATTCACTTCATATCTTCTAATCTTAGCTTCTTCATCTGTAGTAAAAGGGAACAGAGATAATATCTGTGCAAAGTCCTCTCATAACAATATGGTATGACCTCTATCACTTCTCATGAATGAGGGCCATCTCTTCTAGCACCTTCCTCAGAGAATATTTCACTTCCTTATTTCTCAAGCTGTAGATCAAGGGGTTAAGCATGGGGGTGACAAGGTTATTCAGGACCTGAACAGTTGCATTAAGCCAGGGGTTAGGGGTGGGCTGCAGGTAGATGAGAACCACTGGCATAAAGGAGAGGAGGATGGCAGTGAGGTGGGCGCTGCAGGTGGAGAAGGCACGCCGTTGGCCTTCAGTCGATCGAATTTGAAGAATGGAGTAAACGATGCAGCTGTAGGAGGTGAGGATGAGAAGGAAGCAGCTGAGGGGCATGAGACCCACACTGATGAACCCCACCATCTCTAGGGCGGAGGTGTCTGCACAAGCCAGCTTTAGCATCACTGGGATATCGCAGAAGTAATAGTCCACCTCACTGGGGCCACAGTAGGGCAATTGGAAGGTGAGTGTAGTTAGAAAGGTGGCCTGAATGCACCCAAAAACCGAGGTGCCCATGGCCAGGATGGCACACACTCTGTGACTCATGATTATTGTGTAGCGCAGAGGGTAACATATGGCAACAAAGCGGTCATAGGCCATTACCGTGTACAGGAAACACTCGGTACAACCCAGGAAGTGGTAGAAAAAGAGCTGGGACACGCAGCCTGAGTAGGAGATGGCTCGGCTGTTCCCTGCAAGGTAGAAGAGCATCTTGGGGGAACTCACAGAGGGAAAAAATATGTCACACACAGACAGTTTACACAGGAAGAAGTACATGGGAGTGTGCAGCCGAGTGGAGGAGACAATTGCCAGTAGGATGAGCAGGTTCCCCATAAGGGTGAAGATGTAGAAGGACAGAAACAGGGCAAAGAGCATGGTCTCTAGGTCCTCTGTGTGCGGGATGCCCAGCAGAATAAACTCAGTCACCTCTGAGGTGTTCTTCATCTGTGTTAGAATGCTGGGGTTCAAAATAGAATACAGGTCTCCAAGTGTCAGCACTGATAAACCAAGAAGCTATTTAATAAAAGATAAGCAATTATTTAATTATCACGTTATGTGTCCTTCTAGCAAGTGTAATTTACAAAACAACATTAATAGACTAAGTACTTTTAAAGGGCTTCCCTGGTGGCTCAGAGGTTAAAGCGTCTACCTCTGATGCGGGAGACCCGGGTTCGATCCCTGGGTCGGGAAGATCCCCTGGAGAAGGAAATGGCAATCCACTCCAGTATTCTTGCCTGGAGAATCCCATGGGCGGAGAAGCCTAGTAGGTTACAGTCCACGGGGTCGCAAAGAGTCGGACACGACTGAGCGACTTCACCTCACCTCATACATATATAAAGTGACATTAGTGAAATTATTCCATTTAAGTGAAATTATTCCATATGAAAATGCTTTAATTAAAATAACAGCTTTTGACTGAGTATTTGCAAGTGTTATGCTAATTTCTATTATTTTTAAATTTAAGTCTCAGAAACAACCTTATTAAGTGAAAGAAAGCATAATAGCACAGGAGTTTTTAATAACTTGATCATGTAGCTAGAAAATAACTGATCTGAGATTAACATGCCTGTCTGATTGCAGAGTCAAACTTCTAACCTTTTTACTGTGAAAGCTCCCAGGAATTTTTACTTAGAGAAGCTGAGACCTGATTTTCATCTTCAAATAATTGAAGATCTGCTATGTAGATGTGCTGTGTGTTCATCCATAGCAAATGATGTGTACAAAAGTGGAACTAGTAGAAAGTTAGATTTTATTTCAGTATAGGAAAAAAATTAATGGCTAAGTTGCCTTGTTAAGTGTTGTGTTCTCATCATGATAAGGGTTTGATTATTTGTAGGATGATATTCTTTCAGATATGAAGAACTTGCATTCCCAATTTAAATGCAATTTTTTCCTACCTGCACCTTTAATATCCTCTGAAATTCTTTGCCTTTATTATTTTGTTCATTTTCTCAAATATATCTGAAGAGGCAAAAATTTAACAAGTGATTCTCCTAGTGAGCTGATGGCTTTGATTTAAATATGATAAATCTGTCTGCCTCTATAACAATAAGAATTATGAATATGATTATTATAAAAGTTACAGTAACAGCTTGATACCATTCTTAATGTATCTTAAGAAAAGACACATGCCATGGGGAAGGCCAGAATGCCACTGAGTAAGAGTCCTTTAAAATGACAGAAACTCTTTGGGAAGCTTTTGTGTTTGGTGTGTAGTTTTTTATTTTTCTTTAAAGCAAGTAGGAACCTGCTGTATAGCATAGGGAGTTCAGGTTGGTGCTCTGTGATGACCTACAGGTGTGGGATGGGAAGGTAGGGGGGAGGCTCAAGAGGGAGGGAATATGTGTATGTATCTGATTCATGGTATTATAGAGCAGAAAATAAGACAACATGCTTGTAAAATAATTATAATCCAATTTTTAAATATAATAATTAATTAAAAGAGAAAAAACCTGAGTTATGTTAATAGAAATCTGTCCAGGCACTACTGAATACTTTATGTACACTAACACCTTTAGTCTTTACTACAATTCTCTGAGGCAGGTAGGAAACTGAGGCACAAAGAGTTTAAGAAAATTGACGAAGTCCCTACATCTGTTAGGTGGTAGAGTTGGTTCTCCCATAAAGAACAATAGGAACATTTGCTGAGTTACTAATTCTGCTTTTCTAACATTCATGCAAAATAATAACTTTAAAATAAAGATATGTTTATATTTCTTATTTGTTATAATGTGATTTTATGATCTCTTAATTCTCACAAAATCCTTGTGAAGTAGTGGAAATGAACCCCAATTTCTAAAAAAGAACACTGACATTCTGAGAGCTAGAAACTTTACTAAAACTAAAAAGTGAAGAGCAAGTCATACTCAAATCTTCTGATTCCAAGTTTAGTGTTCTCTCCCCGTCAAAAAAAAAAAAATACAGAAGCAAATTTGCTTTTTATGACTGAAAATCCACTCACAGATTCATTCTTATGATTTGGAGAAGTCTTCCAGGCACCCCCGCAACCATTAACTGTCTTTATCTATTATTCACTGAAACATTTATGGTACTAGATTGTAGCTCCAGAGAGAGAGGTGAGTCTCTCAATATCATATTATATTTCAATAGGTCCCATAGCTACAGAGAAATTTCATTTCCTGAGGATAATTCCCAAGTGAATATCTCAGATTATGGTGCAACATCAATGAAAATTTTCATCATTAAGAAATACCAGACTGTCTCTTTATTTCACTTCTATTTTTGAGTTCCAATATTCTTTAAGTTTTGCAGATGTTTTCCCCACCCAACTGGCCTGAAATGGTCTCACTCATAGAAATAAATCTTACCTCTATACTTGAGAATTGAAGTTTCACTTTTGCAAGTCTGTGCATTTATATTAACATAAAAGCATTTATATAAAATAAGTATTCACGTTTTATTTATTTTATAAGTTCATGTATGGGTGGTAGAAATTGTTCAAGAAAATCAAAGAGGAAAAAGTCAAGCATGGTTCTTTGAACCCTGATACTTCAAAGACTGATGAATTAAATGTGTATCATAAGGGAAGGATACTTTTTTCATATGGTTCAAAAGCTTATGCATATGAAAAAAAAAATCCAAGTTTGGAAAGGAAAATCTGGGGTTCACCCTAGGTATTGTGAATGATGCTATAGATTTGTATGTTATCCTCTCCAGGATAAGAGCTGAAACTCTGAATGAGCATGCTGCAGAATTAATACCAACTAATGCCATAGTTCTTCTTCTCTTGGTTTATAGACATCAAGCATTCCTGAAAAAGCAAAAAGAAGATAAGCTGATCTGGCTAAATCTTCATAAGAGACGGTATATCCTTATGATTCTAAACAATATCATGAGAACCGTTGAGTGTAGTGTCTCTTGCACAATTCAGAAAAGGAAACTTTCACACACATTTAAGTATAAAACTTATATTAATTATTATAATATCTATCTTCCCTAAATGTCTCTCATTTTGTCATTGTAAAAAAATCATTTGTAATAATAAATGTCTAATTTCATCAACAAAAGAGGCTGCAGGGGAAAACACTGGTATTTGCCATTGTAAGCCATCTTCTTTCCACATTTCATAAACTATAACATCTCAAATGTTATACAACATTTCCAACAATTCCTGAGACACCATTGGTCCATAACAATTTGTCTTAGTGCACTGATGTAAGAGTGTAGCATCTATTACAAATCATATTATTTTCACATACCAACTAGGCAGCAATCAAGTTATTTTCAAGAGTCTATAGATCTGTCTTCTAGATCTATACAGAGTACATTTTGTATAAATCTTCATTATATTCTCCTATGCATTTTGAAGATCACAGAAGTTATATTATGTAATAAAGTGTTTAAGGATATGTATGAGTGACCTAACAAACCCTTCTTAGAATATGAGAAAGCTGAAGGAAGAAGACTTCTGCTCATAAATGCATTTCAGTCCAAATGTATCAGAATATTGACTTTCTCTGTTTCTTTTTTTCTTTTCGTTTTTTTCTTCTTTTGTTTTTTTAAAATATGAATTTATTTATTTTAATTGGAGGTTAATTACTTCTGAAGCCCTTTCCAGTGGTTTTGGATACCCTTGAATTATCAGGTAACAAAGAAAGTACAGAAATGAGTGTGTCTGGTTCTCACATTCTAACAGACTTGATTGAATCCATGATGATTTATGAATTATGAGTATGAGCATTGAAATACCCTAAATCCAGCAACAGGAAATAAATTTTCACAAATAATTTATACTAATTAACTTCCTTCATGTATTAAAATGACCTTCAAAATCCACTTGTAATTCAGTTCTCTCTCATCAGCATAAATGCTTGTGAGAAAGAAATTGAAGCTATTATTAAGTCAAATAGAATTATAGATTTGATGCTCCTCTTTTGGGAGCCATGGGAGACGTGGGCTGGTTCCTAGATTTGGAATATTCCCTGGAGTAAAAAATGGCACTCCACTCCAGTATTATTGCCCAAAAAATTCCATGGGCACAGGAACTTGGTAGGCTACAGTCCATGGGGCCTCAAAGAGTTGGACATGACTGAGCAACTGAGCGCATGCACGCACACACACACACACACACACATACACACATATCCAGTGACAGCATCTTCAACTTGTAACCCTGAGTTGCCTGGATTAGCAACCCATTGACTTGGTAATGGTAAGTCTGACATGACAAGTATATAAAATAAGTATTCACATATTATTTCTTTCATAAGCTTGTGGGTGGGTGGTAGAAATTGGTCAAGAAAATCAAACAGGAAAAAGTTAAGCATGGTTCTTTGATACCTCAAAGATGTTGAATTGAATGTGACTCAGAAGGGAAGAATACTTTTTCATATGATTCATAAATATGAAAGGTTATACATATGTAAGAAATATCCTAATTTGGAAAGGAAGATCTAGGGTTCACTCTAGGTATTGTGGTTGATGTGTCTCTGGTCTAGTGCCAGAAGTATGCAATAGATTCACACTTGTTTTCTAGAGTCCAGTCACACATCTAAAACAAAGCAAACTCTAGGATTCTTTGAGTCATCTAACACTAACAAAAAAGGATATTGTGAAAAGACTTAAAGAGAATACATGATGCACTAAACAAGATAATACATTATAGCAGGTCAGATGGCTTTCATTTATTATATTAAAAAAGTGCAATTTAAGAAAACAAAACGTGAAACTTAGAAATTACTGTTTATCTATCTATCATATATATATATGAAAATATGTTTATGCACGTACCTAAAACCATCTTTTATTCACTTAATATTGTCTTTGAAAAGCAAAATATTTTAATTTTGATGAAATCCACATTATCAATTCTTATGAATTATGCTTTTGGGGTTATATCTAGAAAGTTTTTCCAAGTCCAGTGTTCGTTCTCAAAGTAATTTAATGACTTAAGAAGTCGGATATTCACAATTTAGGATTTGGGAAAGATATTTTTCCAGATTAGATGTGCAAAAGGTAGAGATTACAGTCACTATACTGCTATTAGTTTTGTTGTTTTTTTATAGAACAGAAGAAAGAACATTAGTGATAACTGCTAGAAGATACTTAATTGACTGAGGGTTTTTATCAGTTGTAGAGAACAGAGGGAGAGATGGTGTTGATGACTTTAGTGGTCCATGGATCCAGATCATCCTTAGTATTTCTTTTAATCAATAGTCTCAGTGATGTTTATGAGAGAAAAAACTCAGAGACAAATGGCATCACAGACCATATGAATATGAAATACTGTCAATATAATGCTGCTAAATGTATGGATATATGTTGATAAATATATATTGACATGTGGGCTAAAATTAAATGTCAACTTGCACAATAAAATAGCCAGTTATGTAAACTAAAAAATCATTCTCATTTCTGATCAAAAGAATATTCTTCTCTCTAGCATTTTCTTTAGGGCAACACTGACATCTCTGTTCTGTCGGCTATAAATCAGGGGATTCAGTATGGACACAATAGTGTAAAACAGAGAGGACACTTTTCCTTCGTCCATGAAACTGACCCATGATGGCTGCAGATACATGAGTGCTGCAGATCCATAGAAAACAGCAACAGCTAAGATGTGGGAGCTGCATGTGCTGAAGGTTTTGAACCACGAAAGACGCCAGGATGCTTGGTCTCCAGAGGAGAAGAATTCAATCCGGGGCAGAGATGAGGTTTGATCACTCAGAGCTTTTGTGTAATAAAGTTTCATTAAAGAATAAAAGAGATAGAGAAAGCTTCTGACATAGACATCAGAAGGGGGCAGAAAGAGTGCTCCCTCGCTAGTGTTAGCAATGGAGTTATATACTTTTTAATTAGTTTTTACAATGAATCAAAAGAATGTCTAGAAGTTGTAAAGATTTTACTAGACATGCTCCCACAATTTACATTTTTAAGATAACAGGATTAGCCAGAAGGTTTTCAGGAAGGAGAAACTGTCCTCAAGCAGAATAGGTTGTTGTTATATAATCCTTAGTACAGAGTTTAAACTGAGTTGTTTGTAGTGTAATCATCAGTTCAAGGCTTATGTGACTAAGACTAAGGAATGAAGAGGGAAAAAAAAAAAGTTTGTCCTTTCCTCTTCCTTGAGAATTCCAGATCCCTACCTCCTTGGGGACCCCCTGGCCGTCTTATCATCCTGCCTAGGAATTGACTCTTTCAATTGAAGGTTAAAGGAGAAGCAGGCCATACAAGATGAGATGCTTGGAGACCATCACTGACTCAGTTGACATGAATTTGAGCAAACTCAGGGAGACAGTGGAGGACAAAGGAGCCTGGTGTGCTGTAGTCAATGAGGTTGCAAAGAATTGAACATGACTTAGTGACTGAAGAACAATAAGAACATGTGTGCCATGAGATTTGGAAGCACTATACTGGACTTATATCTGGAGTTCTGTATTTAGTAATAGATATCTTTTTTTTTTTTAATGTGATAACACTTTATCTTTTTTTTTTTCAAAGATGACCAATACTTTATTTTTTTTTAATTTTATTTTTGCTTTATTTTACTTTACAATACCGTATTGGTTTTGCCATACATTGACATGAATCCACCATGGGTGTATATTAGCTCCCATCTTTTTGAAGGAGAGATAAGTAAGAAGACATACAAGCATCTATAAAAAACTTGAAAAATATTTGAAGGTAATGGGATAATTTGCAGACATCATCATATATCCTAAGAAAAACAAAATGAAAAGAAGATTTTTTTTTTTTTTTTCTTTATTTTACTTTACAATACCGTATTGGTTTTGCCATACATTGACATGAATCCACCATGGGTGTATATTAGCTCCCATCTTTTTGAAGGAGAGATAAGTAAGAAGACATACAAGCATCTATAAAAAACTTGAAAAATATTTGAAGGTAATGGGATAATTTGCAGACATCATCATATATCCTAAGAAAAACAAAATGAAAAGAAGATTTTTTTTTTTTTTTTGGTGCAGGGTGTTTGAAAGAATTAAAACTCTCTCTTTAATCAAAGTAAGAAAAAATATTTTAACATTTGAATGCCTAAAACAGGAACAAAATATTAATTCTCATCACAAAATGCACTAAACCCTAAACCAG
The DNA here is from genome assembly GCA_006410635.1 of Cephalophus harveyi. Lineage (NCBI taxonomy): Eukaryota > Metazoa > Chordata > Mammalia > Artiodactyla > Bovidae > Cephalophus > Cephalophus harveyi. The sequence goes on along the minus strand of SJYT01024986.1, from coordinate 52,568 downwards.
ATGATGATCCACAATCAGGGACACTGGAGAAAAGATTTCCTTTAAAGATTTTAGAATAAAGTAAAAATGCCACACTCTTTTGCCCCTCTACATTTTTAGTTTTTGTAATCAAATTGCTCTGGCACCCAACTTTCGATTCTATCAATTTGGGGACCATGTCATGTTTCTCAGTTGTTTGTCATTTTGTTTTTTTCACATGAAATAATCCTACCAACTCTCTTTATTTCTGTTGTTTTGTAAATATGTTCTATTTTCTTTTCAAATCTTCTTTAAGTTAGAAGTCATCATGAAACCATTCTCCAACACCTTGTAATTGATTTAACCTTCCTACTTCAAGTTCAGAAAACTGTCATTTCTAAACAGCACATTTTTAAACTTCAGTTCAGTTCAGTCGCTCAGTCGTGCCTGACTCTTTGAGACGCCATGAATCGCAGCACGCCAGGCCTCCATGTCCATCACCAACTCCCAGAGTTCACCCAAACTCATGTGCATCGAGTTGGTGATGCCATCTATCCATCTCATCCTCTGTCATGCCCTTCACCTCCTTCCCCCAGTCCCTTCCAGCATCAGAGTCTTTTCCAATGAGTCAGCTCTTCGCATGATGCGATTCATGGGGTCGCAAAGAGTCGGACACGACTGAGCGACTGAACTGAACTGGACTGAACTGAACTGAATCACCATCTGCAGTGATTTTAGAGCCCCCCAAAAAAAGTCTGACACTGTTTCCACTGTTTCCCCAACTATTTCCTATGAAGTGATGGGAGCAGATGCCATGATCTTAGTTTTCTGAATGCTGAGCTTTAAGCCAACTTTTTCACTCTCCCCTTTCACTTTCATCAAGAGGCTTTTTAGTTCCTCTTCACTTTCATATACCATAAGTCAGATGATGCACCAAGTCAGACTTGTCCACCTCTGTATAACAAGCAAATTGCATAGTGCTGAGGACATAGGAAGATATAAATGGGATTTTATAAATAATTTCATACACGAGTATATGATGAAAATTTGCCTGAATTTTCATGGTATTATTTCCAGCCTTAATAGTCTCAAGTCACAAATGTGAGATGAATGCACTCACCTTTCTTCTTGCTGGAAATCTCAACACCAAATTTTATTTGCAACAGGCTTCCTTTGATTCAGAAGATAGCTCTGTGTTGGTGTCAGGAATGATAGGTACCCAGCATTCTGCTGTCTTTAGTGTTGAGAGGGCCAGCATAGCCCAGGTCTCAGAGCCCTTTTTGAAGCTGGTCTGCATCACAGGTCAGCATCTCTAATTTTAAATCTTCAGTGTGTGTTTCTTCAGCTTCAAGGTAGCAAATATCTGCACCTTTCCAGTTCTTCTGTGAGCGGTTGTGATCACTGTGCTATGAAGGTGTGTCCTGGATTTAATATATGTCAGGCGATAAAAAACATGGACTCAAATACTCTGCAAGGATTTCCATTTCTGAGGAGACAAGCTCTTGAGAAAATAAGCAGTTGCAGCTGACATGTGCCCAATGGTCTAACTTTTTCCTTCAAAAGGGAATCTCTGTCAATCCTGATTGTCAATCCTCATCAATTAGTGATCAAGGTTTCTTCACAGGATCTCCTGGAGATTTTTTCAAAATCAGATCCTCAACCAGAAGTTTTGAGGAGCATTTGAGATTTTGAGATTCTGAATCTTTTTTTTTTTTGGTAAATTAATTAATTTTAATTGGAGGCTAATTACTTTAAAATATTGTAGTAGTTTTTGCAATACATTCAGATGAATCAGCCATGGGTGTACATGTGTCCCCCACCCTGAATCACCCTCCCACCTCCCTTCCCATCCCATCCCTCAGGGTCATCCCAGTAACACCAGCCCTGAGCACCCTGTCTCATGCATCGAACCTGGACTGGTGATCTATTTCACATATGGTAATATACATGATTCAATGCTATTCTCTCAGATCATCCCAACGTCGCCTTCTCCCACAGAGTCCAAAAGTCTGTTCTTTATAACTATGTCTCTTTTGCTGTCTTGCATATAGGGTCATCCTTACCATCTTTCTAAATTCCATAAATATGTGTTATTATACTGTATTAGTGTTTTTATTTTTGACTTACTTCACTCTGTATAATAGGCTCCAGTTTCATCCACCTTATTAGAACTGATTCAATTGCATTATTTTTAATACCTGAGTAATATTCCATTGTCTATATGTACCACAGCTTTATTATCCATTAGTCTGCTGATGGACATCTAGGTTGCTTCCATATCTTAGCTTATTGTAAACAGTGCTGCGATGAACATTGGGGTTCATGTTTCTCTTTCAGTTCTGCTTTCCTCAGTATGTATGCCCAGCAGTGGGATTGCTAGGTCATATGGCAGCTCTATTTCCAGTTTTTTTAAGGAATCTTCACACTGTTCCCCATAGTGGCTGTACTAGTTTGCATTCCCATCCACAGTGTAAGAGGGTTCCCTTTTCTCCACACCCTCTCCAGTATTTATTGCTTGTAGATTTTTTGATAGCAGCCATTCTGACTGACGTGAGATGGTATATCATTGTGGTTTTGATTTGCATTTCTCTGAACATGAGTTATGTTGAGCATCTTTTCATGTGTTTGTTAGCCATTTGTAGATCTTCTTTAGATAAATGTCTGTTTAGTTCTTTGGCCTATTTTTTGATTGAGTCATTTATTTTTCTGGAATTGAGCTGCATGAGCTGCTTGTATATTTTTGAGATCAATTCTTTGTCAGTTGCTTCATTTGCTATTATTTTCTCCCATTCTGAAGGCTGTCTTTTCACTTTGCTTATAGTTTACTTTGTTATGCAAAAGGTTTTGAGTTTAATTAGGTCCCATTTGTTTATTTTTGCTTTTATTTTCATTACTCTGGGAAGTGGGTCATAGAAGATCCTACTGTGATTTATGTCAGAGTGTTTTGCCTACAAAAGCTAACACCTATCCTATTCAAATTGTTCCAGACAATTGCAGAGGAAAGTAAACTGCCAAGCTCATTCTATGAGGCCACATTACCCTAATACCAATACTAGACAAAGATACTACAAAAAAAAAAAAAAATCCCTACTGGCCAATATCACTGATGAACATAGATGCCAAAATCCTCAACAAAATTCTAGCAAACAGAATCCAACAACAAAAAAAAGAGCATACATCATGACCAAATGGTCTTTATCCTAGAGATGCAAGGATTCTTCAATATTCACAAATCAATCAATGTGATACACCACATTAACAGGTTGAAAGATAAAAACCGTATGACTATCTCAGTAGATGCAGAGAAAGCCTTTGACAAAATTCAGCATCCATTTATGATTAAAAACTCTCCAGAAAGCAGGCATAGAAGGAACATACCTCAACATAATAAAAGCCATATATGATAAACCCCAGGAAATACTATCCTCACGGGTGAAAAATTGAAAGCATTTCCCCTAAAGTCAGGAAAAAGACAAGGGTGCCCACTTTCACCACTACTATTCAACATAGTTTTGGAAGTTCTAGCCACAACAATCAGAGAAGAAAAAGAAATAAAAGGAATCTAGATTGGAAAAGAAGAAGTAAAATTCTCACTGTTTGCTGATGACATGATCCTCTACATAGAAAATCTTAAAGACTCCACCAGAAAATTACTAAAGCTAATCTATGAATATAGTAAAGTTGCAGGATATAAAATCAGCACACAGAAATCCTTTGCATTCCTATAAACTAACAATGAGAAAACAGAAAGAGAAATTAAGGAAACAATTCCATTCACCATTGCAACGAAAAGAATAAAATACTTAGGAATAAATCTACCTAAAGGAACAAAAGACCTACATATAGAAAACTATAAAACACTGAAAGAAATCAAAGATGACACAAATATATGGAGAAATATACCATGTTCATGGATCAATAGAATCAATATAGTGAAAATGAGTATACCACCCAAAGCAATCTGTAGATTCAATGCATGCCGTATCAAGCTACCAATGGTATTTTTCAGAGAATTAGAACAGATAATTTCACAATTTGTATGTAAATACAAAAAAACTCAAATATCCAAGGCAATCTTGAGAATGAAAAATGGAACTGGAGGAATCAGCCTGACTTCAGGCTCTACTACAAAGCTACAGTCATCAAGACAGTATGGTTCTGGCACAAAGACAGAAATATAGATCAATGGAACAAAATAGAAAGCCCAGAGATAAATCCACACACCTATGGACACCTTATCTTTGACAAAGGAGACAAGGATATACAATGGAGAAAAGACAATCTCTTTAACAAGCAGTGCTGTGAAAACTGGTCAACCACTTATAAAATAATGAAAATCAGACACTTTCTAACACCATACACAAAAATAAGCTCAAAATGGATTAAAGATCTAAATGTAAGACCAGAAACTATTAAACTCCTAGAGATGCTGCATCTTTACAGGCTCCTAGCCAGAGCTACTGGTTCCCAGTTCACTCTGTGAATAAAAGGTTTTAGAGGATCAAACAACATTCTGACAAATTATCTTAATGTTAATGTGGCAACAAATTTTAAAATAATGAAGAAATCACTTATCCTTGTACAAAAATGTATTTAATCTATTTTATGTGTAAATACATAATATACATATTAATTCAAGGTCAAATCTAAATGTTATTGGATTTAAAGTTATGGGGTAGGAATTCAGAATATTGACTTAATTTTTTTTTTATATTTTAGGGGCTCTCTATTAATGGTTCTAGTTTCTAAATTGCATATATAAACTGTTTTAATAGGCACTTATGTTTCATGCTTCTTCTATTCTTATATATTTATACATATTAATTCAAGGTCAAATCTAAATGTTATTGGATTTAAAGTTATGGGGTAGGAATTCAGAATATTGACTTAATTTTTTTTTTATATTTTAGGGGCTCTCTATTAATGGTTCTAGTTTCTAAATTGCATATATAAACTGTTTTAATAGGCACTTATGTTTAGTGCTTCTTCTATTCTTATATATTAGATTTTCAATTTTTATTCTAAAATAGGAAATTTGGAAGTATACATACATAAAATGATTGATTCAAGGTAAATTGCACATTCAAGTTGAGAGATCTTATAGTTAAATATAAGAAGATGCAGTTATTTTTAAAGTTTATACTTGTGATACATTGAAAATGAAAGTCATTCAGTTGTGTCTGACTCTTTGTGACCCCATGGACTATAGAGCCCATGGAATTCTCCAGGCCAGAATACTGGAGTGGGTAGCCTTTCCCTTCTCCCTGTGATCTTTCCAACCCAGGCATCAAACCGAGGTCACCCACAAAGCAGGCAGATTCCTACCAGCTGAGCCACAAGGCAAGCTAGTCCTTCCTAATTTTAGATACTCATTTAAACTCTTTAAAAAAATTATCAGTGGAGGTTTTTTGTTTGTTTTTTTAATTTTCCTTAATTTCAATACCAATGGTGAACACTATACCAATTAAGTCAAAATTTTAGCATGTGAGGTCAGATATCAATATTTTTCAAAAGCTTCTCAACTTTTAATGTGCACAGGAATAACCTAAGGATCTTGATCAAAAGCAGATTCTGATAGTAAGTCTCATGTATGGTTTGAGATTATACATTTTAAATAAAATCTCTCAGATTTTTCCACTATTTCTCACCTACAGACCACTCTGAGAAACAAGGTGCTAGAGGATCTCATGTTTTGAATACCTTCCACTGGAGTTCTTTCAGATTCAAGGAAAATCTACCATACCCATGCCCCAAAAATCTTTTAGTTAAGGGTTTGCTGTGGCTGCAAGATTCTGATATGTTTGGAGAAGAATACTGTGTGTCTGGAATGACACCTTATAAGTGAACAGACTACATTTGAAGTTGCTTTAATGTGCCAAACAGAAGTGAGAAACAGAGTTGGAGTTTAGTAAAGGTCAGATATAGAAAGAGTGTAAAAAGGAAGCAGACAGATAATTCCTATAATTATTCAGAAATTAAAAATTTGAAGAAACCCATAGAAGCCATTCTTTCAGTTCAGATAGGGTATATGTGCTGATTTGGCTGATTTATATATATTCTGGACTATATACAGCAGACAAGGAATCATGCCTAAGGTAGAAGTTGTAATTGTAGCCATTTTACCTTCTTTTTATAGTACTGATGAAAATTCAGTCAAATAATATGAAAATATAATGTAAATTTTAGAACTAACACCCAAAAAAGATGTCCTTTTCATTATAGGGGACTGGAATGCTAAAGTAGGAAGTCAAGAAACACCTGGAGTAACAGGCAAATTTGGCCTTGGAATGCAGAATGAAGCAGGGCAAAGACTAATAGAGTTTTGCCAAGAAAATGCACTGGTCATAGCAAACACCCTCTTCCAACAACACAAGAGAAGACTCTACACATGGACATCACCAGATGGGCAACATCAAGATCAGATTGATTATATTCTTTGCAGCCAAAGATGGAGAAGCTCTGTACAGTCAACACAAACAAGACCAGGAGCTGACTGTGGCTCAGATCATGAACTCCTTATTACCAAATTCAGACTCAAATTGAAGAAAGTAGGGAAAACTGCTAGACCATTCAGGTATGACCTAAATCAAATCCCTTATGATTATACAGTGGAAGTGAGAAATAGATTTAAGGGCCTAGATCTGATAGATAGAGTGCCTGATGAACTATGGAATGAGGTT